>JANQAP020000248.1:1765449-1776060 GCA_026874005.2 Erythroxylum coriaceum
CACTCTAAGTCTGCATATTTTTGTATTTAAGTTAGTTTATGAAAACACAAGGCTTTAGCCGCATTTCAAGTATTACTCATTTATAAATATTTTGTATTTTGCATTATAAGTTCCAACGATGTATTTATGGCTTGAAATGCCCATTAAAACTTTGTAAAGCTCTTTCCTTTTGATGTTAATGAAATATATTTATTTTGGCTCATGATTTTCCAAGTTTTCGCATTGCATTTTCAAGCATTTGTAGGGGTAAAATCTATGTTATGACTTTAGGGGAAAAACTGTATTAATCTAGGCTTTTTGAGGCAAAGTTATCTTTTTGGAAGTTGTAGTTTGTCCTTTTAGCTTTCTAATGGTATTAAGTTTGAAATTTTTGGAGATCGGATTTGAAAGATAGGATTCTTACAATTAGTGATGCGACATAGGGTGCATACTTTACACTTTATAGCCTTTTTCTTTACTTGAGTTAACAAAAAATGAGTTCTATGGTGTCTTGAAAGGGGAAGAATTAGTGTGATAAGTTAGAGATGAAATGAAGTGATGAAGGGAGTTGAATGTATGCTGAATTATTAAAGAATGTATTGACATGGTTGATGTTGTATTTATGTGATTATGATCAACAATTTATGATGAACGTGTATAGGTTTGAATGTTATGTTTTTGGGTTGATGACCAAGCATAGATCATGATTTGGTTGTTAATGATATTGAGTTGAAATGGAAGTGATAATGAAGGAGAAATGATGAGGAAAATAAGTTGGAAATGAGAGATATGCATAAGAGGGGTCATAGGTAACTTGTAGGAGTTGGAGATCTGGAATTTGACCTGTAAATGTCAGTTGGGCAGACCTTATCGAGTATTCTAGCATTCTAATTCAGTTCATGTCCGTTTGGAGGGACATATGTCCGCTAAGCGGACATTCTCGGGATAGTTATAAAATTGTGAAAATTTTGACCCTTTAGACGACAAAATCTCTCTTCGGGGTCTTTACAGAAGTTGTAGAAATCGAAGTTCTCTTCGAAACTATACTTGAATGATCTTGATCCGACATCCATATTGAAAGTTATGGCTTTTGTCCCAAATCATGTACATTTATAAGTTGTGGGCTTATCAATGCTTTCCTATGATACATTTAAGCTTTAATGGAGCTTGAAATGTACTTAGTTTGTTATGGCAATAAGAGATAAATTGAGTGATATATTTAGGGTGACGATTAAGGATATGAACATAAGAATGAATTGTCCTATATCAAGTGCTCAATTATGGAATTGTGGGATGTTATAAGAATGAAGATGAACCTATGTTGACTAATGAGGTTCCATTATAAGAACCCTATAGAGTGCTGCACACACGTTTTATGACTCTCGAGTTAGACTTCAGAAAAGGAGTCTAACATCATTTGGTATCAGAGCGTCTAGGTTTAGTATCCTAGGCATGAAATGGGTCGTTTTAAAGTATGAAATGAACATGCATTGTTTTAAAAGAACAACATGCATTGTTTTTGTATTGTTTCATATAATTTGAAATTGTTTTACATGAAGCATGGTTCAAGAAGGCTTTGCATGCACACATGCGAGTTTAAACATGAACTGAAGATTTTTAAATGGTTTTAACTGAAGGAGTGAGTATGCCACCTCGAAGGAGAACTCGAGGAGCTATGACTCGATCTCGCTCTCGCCAAGGAAGTACGGATGAATCTCATGTCTTGTAAGATGCGGAGACACACTCTGCTCATGATTCTGAGGCACCTAGTGTGCAACATAAAGTGCCACCACCTCCTCCTCCTCCTATTCCCCAAGTAAACCCCCATAGATCCATGTTTTTTTCAAGCCTTTGCTCAGGCTTTCACGCATGCTATGGGCCAAGTGCCACAAGTTCCAGTGCAAGCTCCAGTGGAGAGGAGAGGACAGCATGATAAGCTCCGCAAGTATGGGGCTATAGACTTTAATGGGACTACGAATCTCGAAGAGGCTGAATCATGGTTTAGAAGAATAGAGAGAGTCCTGTTACAGATGAAGTGCTTCGATGAGGACAAATTGGATTATACTGTGAGCTTGCTGCAAAGGGATGCACTCCATTAGTGGGAATCAGTGCCCCATAATTAGGTCATATCGCTGGTATTGTCATGAAGAAATTTGGTGGAAGCCTTTAAGAAGAAATACTTCTCAAAAGTCTATATCCAAGAGAAGGCCAGAGAATTCCTAAATCTGACACAGGGAGATGAGTGTGAGTTAATATGAGCTGAAGTTCACCTAGCTTTCAAGGTATGCGACTAACATTGTTACGAACGAGTAGGATAAGTGTTGTAAGTTTGAGGGAGGACTTCATTTGTGGATCAAGAAGAAAGTATTGAGCCACAATTTTTATGACTACCAGTTGTTGGTAGATGCTGCACTCCAAGCTAAGAAACTGAAGCACATAAAGTATAAAGTAAACAGGAAGAGGAAGAACCGGGAATAGTCTTCCAAGAAGGGAATGAGTGCCACCATACCTGAGAGGAGTATGAGGACTTTCCCCATGCAGAGTGAAGTGGGAAGTAGTGCCTCTGATAAGAACAAGCAAGCAAAGGCAGTTTCAGTGCAAGCCTCAACTGTGGGAGGTAACAGAATGATGGAGAGGAGTAGGTATACGAAGCCCCAATGCGAGCAATGTGGGAAGTTTCACAAAGGAGAGTGCTTCAAGTTATTTGGAGTATGTTTCTGATGCGGAGAGAAGTGACACATAGTCAGGGAATGTCCCCAAGCACCAAAGCAAGATGGGTCCCAGATGAAAGCCTCAAAAAGAGCTGAAACAGTAGGAACCAGGCCAGCCACTAAAGTGGGAAGTTCTAGAGTGGCAAGGAAGGTTATTCCTTTAGGAAGGCCAAGGGATCAGGCACAAGCAAGGGTGTTTGCCATGACCAGAGATAAAGCTGTAGCCGCACTTGAAGTTGTTATAGGTATAGCTCGGTTATTTGATTCAAAAGTATATTTATTGATTAATTCTGGCTCCACACATTCTTTTGTTTATGCAAGTATGACATTACATGGTGTTAATTTCGTGCCATTGGATAGTCCATTGATTGTTAGTACTCCTATAGGGAGGAAGTTGATAATAAGTCAAGCATATAAAGACTATGAACTCTTTATTGATGGTGCTAAACCGGTAGTGGACTTAATGCCTTTAGAATTAAAGGGCCTAAATGTTATACTTGGAATGGATACCTTGGAGAAATATCATGCAAAGTTAGACTGTAGCCTCAAAGAGGTAGAATTTGATCTTGGCAAGGGTGAGAAGGTGACTTTTAAGGGAGACAGAATAACACCATTGCCAAAAATTATTTCAGCTTTGCTAGCTAACCGGATGATGAGAAAAAGGTGTGAAGCCTTCTTGGCACATATTGTGGACACTGAGGTAAACAAAGGAAAATTAGAAGGTTTTCCAATTGTGAGGGAATTTCCAGACGTGTTTCTAGAAGATTTACCTAGTTTGCCACCAGTAAGGGATATCGAATTCGCCATCAATCTGTTTCCAGGTACCGCACCCATTTTCATACCACCGTATAGAATGGCCCCAATTGAGCTGAAGAAACTTAAGGAACAGTTAGGAGAACTATTAGAGAAGGGGTATATAAGGCTAAGTTCGGCGCCATAGGGAGCGCCAGTTCTGTTTATTAAAAAGAAGGATGGAACATGGCACATGTGCATTGATTGCCGGAGGCTCAATAAGGTGACCATTAAGAACAAATATTCTCTGCCACGAATCGATGATCTGTTCGACCAGCTGCAAGGAGCAAAGGTTTTCTCTAAAATTGATCTCAGGTCAGGCTATTATCAGCTCAGAATTAGGGAATCTGATGTACACAAGACATATTTTAGGACTCGTTATGGGCATTATGAGTTCCTAGTCATGCCATTTGGATTGACCAATGCTCCAGCTGTGTTCATGGATCTCATGAATAGGGTCTTCAAGGAATATGTGGACCAATTCGTCATAGTATTTATAGATGACATTCTGGTTTATTCCAAGAGTGAAGAGGAACATCTCAGGATAATGTTGCAAATACTACGGGAGAAGGAGCTTTATGTCAAATTCAGCAAGTGTGAATTTTGGCTTCATAAGGTGGTATAACTTGGACATGTAATTTCGAAGGATGGGGTACATGTCAATATGAGAAAAATTGAAGCAGTGGTGAATTGGCATGCACCAAATATAGTGGCAGAAATGAGAAGCTTTCTAGGTCTGGCAGGATATTATAGGAGGTTTGTTGAAGGATTCTCTATGATAGCTGCTCCAATGACGAAGTTATTAAGGAAAAATCAGAAGTTTATCTAAAGTGATGCATGTCAGAAGAGCTTTGAGGAGCTTAAGCATAGATTGGCAAGTGCTCCAATTCTAACCTTGCCCATGGGTGATGAGGGCTATATAGTTTATAGTGATGCTTCAAGAAAAGGTTTGGGTTGTGTGTTGATGCAAAGAGACAAGGTAATAGCTTATGCCTCGTGACAACTAAAGCCTTATGAATTGAATTACCTGACCCATGATCTAGAATTAGCAGCAATAATTTTTTCCTTGAAAATTTGGAGACATTATCTGTATGGAGTTTAGACGAGGATTTTTACAGATCATAAAAGTCTTAAGTATTTATTGAGCTAGAAAGAGTTGAATTTGAGACAGAGAAGGTGGTTAGAGTTGATTAAGGATTATGACTTATTGATTGAATACCACCCAGGCAAGGCAAATGTAGTGGCCGATGCCTTGATAGAAAATCCTCCATAGCCCATATTCAGACCAATTTATCTACCATTATTTAAAGAGATGGCTAAGCTTAGAATAAGCTTGAAACAGGAGAAACCCGATTGCATTATTGCTAATTTCAGAGTGAGACCAATACTCAAAGAGAAAGTTAAGGAGTTACAAGAACAAGATGCAGATTTAAACAAGCTCCGAGAAGAAATTAAGAAAGGCAAACAATCTAAAGTGGAAGTGAGGGATGATGGACTTATGGTTGTAGGAAATAGACTTTGTATTCAAAATGTCAGGGAGGTAAAGGATGAGATACTCGACGAGGCACACAATGCGCCTTATGCCATGCACCTAGGTAACACTAGAATGTACAGAGATTTGAAAGAGCATTTTTGGTGGAATGGCATGAAGAAGGATGTAGCAGAGTATGCAAGCAAGTGTCTAGTGTGTTAGTAAGTCAAGGCTAAACACCAGGCACCTTTAGGCAAATTAAGGTCATTATCCATTCCTGAGTGGAAGTGGCAAAGGATAACCATGGATTTTCTGATGGGTTTGCCCAAGACCAGTAGGAAGCATGATGCCATATGGGTTATTATTGACCGTTTGACGAAGTCAGCCCATTTTCTAGCAATTAAACAAACTGATTCTTTGCATGTGCTAGCAAAGAAATACATTGATGAGATAGTGAGACTACATGGGATTCCAGACTCTATAGTTTCTGACAGAGATCCTCGGTTTACTTCGAGATTTTGGGAAAGCATGTAAGAAGCTATGGGGACCAAGTTAAATTTTAGCACTGCTTTCCATCCCCAAACAGATGGTCAATTTGAAAGGAGCATTCGCACCCTTGAAGGAATGCTCAGGGCATGTGTGATGGATTTCAAAGGTGCTTGGGACGAGCATTTGCCATTGGTCGAATTTGCTTATAATAATTCGTATCACTCGAGCATTCAGATGGCTCCTTATGAAGCACTGTATGGAAGAAGATGTAGAACTCCTGTATGCTGGGATGAAGAAAGAGAAACGAAGTTAATAGGACCAGAGTTACTCTAGATGACAGTTGACAATGTCAATCTAGTTAAACAAACGCTTAAAGCAGCTTAAGATAGAATGAAGAGCTATACTGATGCATATCAAAAGGAAATAGAGTATAAAGTTGGTGAGAAAGTCTTTCTTAAGACATCTCCTTAGAAAGGAGTCATGAGGTTTGGCAAGAAGGGTAAATTGAGCCCAAGATACGTTGGTCCCTACGAGATTGTTGAGAGGATTGGACCAGTGGCCTATAGATTGGCGCTACCACAAGAATTGTCACAGATACATGATGTCCTTCATGTTTCCATGTTAAGGAGGTATAGATCAAATCCCTCCCACATCATTCATACGATTGAGGTTTAGTTGAGAGATGATCTAACTTATGAGGAGACTCTAGTGGAGACTCTGGACACTAAGGAAAAGGTCCTCAGGAACAAGACAGTTCAACTAGTTAAAGTCCTGTGGAGACATCATTCCAAGGAAGAGGCCACGTGGGAGCCCTTGGAGGCCATGAAGGAGAAGTATCCACACTCTTTAATGACTCAGGTAAGAATTTCGAGGACAAAATTCTTTTAAGAGGGGAAGAAATGTTAGCCCCGAATTTTTTATTATTGAGTTAAACATAATTTAAATAAATTATGAGGTCATGATAGAATTATTATTGGAGTTTACTTAATTATTACAGTGTTAGTCAGATTTTATTACACTGGTTAGTTAAATTAAAGCAGTAGGAAGGTATTAAGGGCAATTTTGGCATGTCATTTAAGATTAAAAGGCATGAAGCATTAAAGGAAGGGTATGATTGACTTTCAGCACTCATTAAGGGTAAAATTGGAAGAGGAAAATGTGATCTTGCACATAAGAGGAAGAAAAATGTGAATTGAAGAAAGGAGTGAAAAACGTGAAAAAGAAAGAGAAAGGAGAGAGAAAGTCATGCATAAGAGAAAAGAAAGAAGAAGCAAGTTAGGGTTTCATCTTTTCTTAATTTTCAAGAGTGATTTTGAGGGTGTTCAAGAAGAGAAAAAGAAAGAGGAAGAGAAGAGCTTCCATTTGAGCCGAACATTTGTTTGGTGAAGATTCAAGGTAAGCTTATGTTTAATCCTTTGGATTTTTGAAAGGGTTTTAGTTCATGAAGCTTAGGAAAGACATGGGTTTAAGTATTCTAGAATCAATTTTTAGTGAATATGCTTTTTAGGATCTCAATTTAGATTCCTATTGAATTGGATTTTTTGCCAATGTTAAAGGGAATCAAGAGAGGCAAGAGGAGTAAGAAGAGGGCCATTTTTAAGCAAGTTTTTAAGCAAGGTAATCAAGGTGGGTTACATGTTTATAGTTGAGTTAATGAGCCATGAGTATTTTTCCAAATCAATAAAATTAAATGATTTCAATTGCTTTATAAATGTTGTATTTATTGCTTCTTAAATGATTTAAGAAATTGCCACATGTTTGGTACATGAATCTTAATGATGATTTATGAAATGATGATGGAAATTGTATTTGAAAAATATCATGCTTATGGAAATTATGATTATGAAATGTGCAAGATGTTACAAGATATGAAATTCATGTTTGTGTGGATTTGTGGTGGTCCATTCTGTTATGTCACGTGCACGTTGATCATATTAAAGGCTTCTCCCACCTGCCCGCTAGTGGCATGGAGCTCCTTCACAGACTCCCTCATGTTTATGTATTACCTAAAAGGAGTCCATTCTGTTATTATTGGAGATTCGCAAGAACTCATTTATGTTTATGGACTACCCAAAGGGGTCCATTCTGTTTATGGACTACCCAAACCATTATGATTGCTTATGTGTTTATGATTTGTTTGACAAGTTAAGAGATGCATGACTTATGTTATTGATGAATTGTTTGACAAGCTTGAGAATTTGAGAAATACGTGTTTTATGGATTCAATGCAATTTACTATGGCAATGAATATTTTCAATGGTTTTGTTTGTTCTCAGCTATAAACTTGTTACCCATAAGCTTTTAAGCTCACCCCCATTCCTCCCCATCTCCAGGTGTAGAGCAAGAGATCGAGTGATACAGAGTCAAGGCATAACTCTAAGTCTGTATATTTTGTATTCAAGTTAGTTTATGAAAACACAAGGCTTTAGCCACATTTCAAGTATTACTCATTTATGTATATTTTGTATTTTGCATTATGAGTTCCAACGATGTATTTGTGGCTTGAAATGCCTATTAAAGCTTTGTACAACTCTTTCCTTTTGATGTTAATGAAATATATTTATTTTTGCTCATGATTTTCCAAGTTTTCGCATTGCATTTTCAAGCATTTATAGGGGTAAAATATGTGTTATAACTTCAGGGGAAAAACTGTATTAATCTAGGTTGTTTTAGGCAAAGTTGTCTTCTTGCAATTTGTAATTTGACCTCTTAGCTTTCCAATGATATCAAGTTTGAAATTTTTGGAGATCGGATTTGAAAGATAGGATTCTTACAATTAGTGATGCTACACATGGTGCATACTTGACACTTTATAGCCTTTTTCTTTACTTGAGTTAACAGAAAATGAGTTCTATGGTGTCTTGAAAGGGGAAGAATTAGTGTGATAAGTTAGAGATGAAATGAAGTGATGAAGGGAGTTGAATGTGTGCTGAATTATTAAAGAATGTGTTGACATTGTTGATGTTGTATTTATGTGATTATGGTCAACAATTTATGATGAATGTGTATACGTTTGAATGTTATGTTTATGGGTTGATGACCAAGCATAGATCATGATTTGGTTGTTAATGATATTGAGTTGAAATGGAAGTGATAATGAAGGGAAAATGATGAGGAAAATAAGTTGGAAATGATAGATATGCATAAGAGAGTTCATAGGTAACTTGTAGGAGTTGGAAATCTATAATTTGACCTGTAAATGTCCGTTGGGCAGACTTTATGTCCGCTCGGAGGACCTTCTCAGGTATTCCAATGTTCCAACTCAGTTCATGTCCATTTGGAGGGACATATGTCTGCTAAGCGGACATTCTCGGGACAGTTATAAAATTGTGAAAATTTTGGCCCTTTAGACGACAAAATCTCTCTTCGGGGTCTTCACGGAAGTTGTAGAAATCGAAGTTCTCTTCGAAACTATACTTGAATGACCTTGATCCGACATCCATATTGAAAGTTATACTTTTTGTCCCAAATTATGTACATTTATAAGTTGTGGGCTTATCAATGCTTTCCTATGATACATTTAGGCTTGAATGGAGCTTGAAATATACTTAGTTTGTTATGAAAATAAGAGATAAATTGAGTGATATATTTAGGGTGACGATTGAGGATATGAACATAAGAATAGATTGTCGTATGTCAAGTGCTTAATTATGGAATTGTGGGATGTTATGAGAATTAAGATGAACCTATGTTGGCTAATGAGGTTCCATTATAAGAATCCTACAGAGTGCTGCGCACACATTTTAAGACTCTCGAGTTAGACTCTGGAAACGGGGTCTAACAGATTTGTGCTTGATTTCGTACACCCAACTGCAACCAATAATCTGCTTTTTAGGAGGAATAGATGCGAGAGACCAAGTGTTGTTGGCCTTCAAAATAGCCAACATAGATTGCATCTCTTACCAGTAGGGTTAAGAGGAAGGTCGATCATAACATACAGGCTCAACAATATATCACTAATGATAATTGCAATGACATAGCGATGTTGTGGCGAGTAACGATCATAAGAGATAAAATTGCAAAGAGGGTACCATGTACGTTTATATGGAAAAGATGAAGAGGATGACGGTGATTTGGGAGATGTTCCTTAGTTGTAAATATAGACACGCAAAGTTGCAAGTGGAACATGAGGTCATTGAGAATGACACAAGGGATTTGCTAATGGTGAGGTAATAATAGGGGGAACATGTTCCATAGATGATAGCTGAATTGATGGAGTTTTTGAAGCAAGAGGATTTGAAATAATAGTAAGTATGATAGAATCGGTATGAGGTAGGGAAGGAAAAAACATTTGTAATATGTAACACGAACTTTAATTAAGACCCAAGATCAACCATGAACTTGTATTAATGGAGAAAATGCGAAAAATTCCTAATTTGTTATTCATTTCCGATGAATGTGCTGTAAAACAACAAACTTTTTGAACTTTCTCACCAATCTTTACGAAAGTTATTTACCCGTATGTCATTAATATCTTTCTATGTCTTTCTTAACGTGTGGACCTCTTAATGAGTCAAAGAAACTGAACGTCTATGAACTTGTTTAAGCAGACAGTAGGAGACCTTAGCAACTATATATAGTAACCATATTGGGCCTCCCAATCACAGGCCCAATACATGATTGACCTATACTAATTAGGACTCATTTTGTTCACAGGAATTCAGCCCATTGAACCGTGTCCTTTATCGGAAATCTTTATTATCTTTAACCTGGATCAAATTCAATTTTCTTAACCATAAGATTATTAAAAATCATAATTAATAATTGTCCAAATTAAGAAAATCACAAACATTCTCCCCCTTGGAAAAAAATTAATTACAATAGTTACAACAACAATAAAACCATTAAAAGTGGTTAGCAAAATCAGTGTATAGCTTGACCAATTTCAAAAAAACAATTGATCCAAAGATAATGAAAGTCCATCATCTGGTCCCATAAGGCTTTTGATACCGAAAATTATCAAATGCATGTCTCATATAGGACACAGATCTAATACAATCATGCATATTTAATACCTTACTAACATGAATGAGAAAATAGAGCGTGACAAACTACAATGATACCCGTATGATCTGAAATGTATCATCTTCCATTTGTAGATCTCAATTTCTCTGAACTTTATGCTAAACTATACCAGAGAAATTTGTTTTCTCTCACTGAAAGCTAAAC
>JANQAP020000248.1:1938889-1950535 GCA_026874005.2 Erythroxylum coriaceum
TAATTTCTCCATTTAATACTTCTAATTCCATCAATCCAAGCAATAAATCCTCCTAACATTGACATGCTAATTAAACTTCAAATAAAATGATTTATCTAGCAAGATCACAAAATTTATTCAAATCATGCTTAATAAAATAAGTAAATAAAAAAATTTTGGGACCCATCACTTTGGAACTTAAAACAAGCTAAAATCATGTTGGAACATCAAAAAATCAAAGCTGAATGTACAACTAAAAAAACAAAATGCAAACAATGCAAATTCAGCTTCTTTGAACATTCATGAGTACTCTTTTCAGGTTAAATTTAATCTCATAATCTTTTACTTGAATTTCCTAGCATATTAGACTTAAAAATATGTCAAAATCATGTTGAGAAAACAAGAAAATAATAGCAAATAGTCATCTCTCAAATCTGATAGCTTAAACAGTCTAATAATAACACTTTCAAATTCAAGTTGCATATTTCTTAAAATTCTAGCTTTAGGAAACTAACTTTAGGAGGTTTTTTAATTGCCTTATAACATGTAAATAACTTCCTAAACATACCTAAACATAATCCAAGTATAGGCGACTAGTTCGTAGGAATAGATTAATCATAATCAAGCAATTTACACAAAATATATGTGCTAGACAACCATCTACACAATAGGTCATATTGTGTAGTTTTGGTATATCTTTTTTTCAAAGATATTTTAAGCCTTCAACTTTTAACCTTTGAGACTTATAAAATCAACAAATATATAATGAGATGCGGGAAAATCCCATGTAAACATTTAAACATAGCAGACACAGAATATGTAAAGGTTGAAAGTTTTCTCATCAATCAACTCTAGTACACCACCTTTAAAATTCTGTATTCAAATATCTATTTTAATTAAGTTGTTTTATGATTAATTTTATGGAACTTAGTCGTTGAAATCCATTTGTGGCCTTAACTAATAGGAAAGGATAGTAAACCACATACCATACCACACACACGTAAAGATGGGAAGGGGAGGGTTTAATCGAAAACTAAAACTAATTAATAAAAACATAAACTACTAACACTAAAAACAAAACATAAAGAAAATAAACATATATATTAACAAGTGATCAAGCATGCATTAAGCCCCATAAATTAGTCATCTAAGTTCAAATTCTTATCATCGACATTCCGAGCTATAAAGTAGGCCAACTATAAAGGCACTCACTAGCTGAGTTCTCCCTGTCTCCCTTTATTAATATAGAATTGAACAAACCCGACTCTAAATTGATTAATGCAATTCTTTCCAAGAAGACATCATTAGCCCCAAGAATTTCAACTAACTAGCTAACGGAATTCCCAAATCATGCGACACTCTAATTAAATCTCACCCCTTTAACTAACTAATGAATTAATTAGTTGCTAGTTGACTCGCTAAACTTAATAGCAATTATGGACCAAAGACAAAACGATAACAATCAATTCATATTCCAATATAACAAGATGTCTCTCAATTATTTAAAAACATGAATCGTAAATAAATTGGCTCAAGCATTGCACAAATACTGAAATACTCATAATGTTATAATTAACTTAAAAATAATTGTCTTAAATTATCCAAAACAAAGAACAAAACTGAAATTCTAAAAATTTTAAGCAAATTAAATTTGAAGAACTAGATACATAGAGAGTAAGAGTGAGAGAGACTCATTCTATTGATAGCTCGAACCCAGTAGATCGATGATCATTTTGACCCGATAGCTCGAACCACAAAATCCTTCTCCAAAGGTCTTGAACCAACTCGATTCCAATGGCTATGTAACTCTTGTACCACCCAAACACCTCCTAATACTGGCCTTCTTCACCAATAACTCTCAAGTTCTTATAAGATTGTTTTTACTCTCAATTGAAGTGATATGCTTGATCCTCTCTCCCTTTCCACTTCTACTTTTTTTCTTAGCTCTCGAGACACACCAAAAGCTACACTTTGATGTCTCTTTAATAAGCTACCTGTTAACTCTTCCATTTTAAAGAAAGAACATCGGGTCTGTTGCTCTGTTTACGTTTTGCTTCATTTACCAGCTGCTGCATGTACTATGCTTCTTCTCCTCCCAACTGCTGTGCATTTTACTTATTTGTTGGCATCATTTTTGGTCTACTTCCCTACTGCCACCTGTGTTTTTATCTGTCCACTATTTACTACATTTTATCTCTTTTATTTCTCTTGCATGTTGTTGTTTTTGTCCAGTTGCTGTCTCTTAAGATTGTGTTATGTTTCACTTCTTAGATTGTTGTCATTTGAATCAATTTTCAGTTGTTATGCATTTCATTTCTTCTGCTTTGTATCTTTGCTCTTTGTACTGTCGTTTTGGTCTTTTTTACTTTCAATCTATGTTGCCAATACACTGTGTTTTGTTTTTTTTAGTGTACATTTTTGGTGGACTGTTGTTGTCTTTATTTCCTAACAAAGTGAGGAATTTCAACATAAATAATTTTAGATATTAAATAATAAAATATGAATAATCATGCCTAAATGAATAATACAAAAACTAAATGGGCTAAGTTTAGGAGAATAAAAGATGTATTATTTTGTACTTATCAAATTTCCTCACACTTGGCTTTTCGTCACCCTTAATCAAAGAAACACACGACTAAGCAAAAAAAGAAAACAACATGCTTAAAAAAACACGTAAACTAAACTCATGACTCTACCTCAAATTCATCAATAAGATAACTAGACCAAAAGAACCAAGTAGAAACTAAAACAAATTTTATGTTAGCAAATAAAGCAATGAAAACACTTGAGTTAGGGGACGTCACACCTTCCATAAGAACTAACTAAACCATTGAGATTCTTAACACATAGGCAAGGTTCCTTTGCATAGTATAAGCGATTAATTAGCATTAGAATGAAGTGATTTCAATGGATAGACCCTCACAAGGATATGTTTTTATAACTTAACACTCATAGTGTTTATTGAGTCATGTGTTTCACTTAAAAGCTCAATCCCAATAAGAAGATAAATGAAGAACTTATATTTCGACTCAATTCTCCACTACTAGATATGGGAAAACACATAATAGAAATCAAAGGACTTTAGAGGGATATAATGAGGCTTAGGGTAATCGTTGGAAAATATTTAGTTATGTGTACTAAAATGCCAAGAACATGTGGAGCAAAAGATACTCTAAAAAGTGAGAGAAAACATCAACTATGCATCTCCATCTCATAATCATTATAAAGCAAAAACCTCTGTCAATACTCAAATTCACATAAAAAACCATCCACCATCAAATATAGTCAATTTCCCTTCTTTGACTTAACTCTCAAGTACATCCACACCTCTTCTTCACCAAAATGAAGTGAATGAACACATTGTGTTGAAACAAATTAAAAAAAATGACAAACAGGAAACAGAATCACAGGAACAAAGGAACTTGAAATTCACATATATACATTTTTCGTTCTTTTTATTTTATTTTTTATTTTTTCTTTTTTTGAAATAACAAAGTACAATGAAGATAAAAAATAAAGTACATGACTACGGCGACAACACAAATGATAAATCATTACCCTTCATTCACATAACCAAGAGAACCATGACTTTTAAACATATGCACCCTTTACTCCTCTTCTAACCACTCATGTCAAAACTTCATATTCTATAGCTCAAGGCAAGGGTAGGTCATAAAAGTGAGAATTAAGGTTGCAATGTGGCTAAAGTTAGAAAAAAAAAAGGCTATTAAGCTTAAATGGGGTAACAAAAGGATAAAATAAAGCATTAGGTGGCCTGTGGCTATGTAGTATAAAACAAATGAATGCCTTATGATTTTCATGTTATTATGTGAGCCATGTGTGTAGTCTCGAAGAGTACCAAGGCAAGGTCAAGAGAGACATCCCATGGAAGAGCACAATATATACACTCAAGAGACTGATGCAGAAGTGTCAGTCTATATAAGTTACCTCACCGGCTTTTTGGTCTATCCATTTAGTCACATGTAAAGTTCATTGTAAAATGCCTATAAAATGCTAGTCCATTCTTTAAGCAAGTTTAGTTAGCACTTAAAATGGTCTTTATTCTTAAAAACACAATTTATGTCATGAAGAAAATTTTAGTTTGAAAACAAGTTATATTAAAATTTCTACCTAGTCACATTTAGTTAGTTCTCTTGCCTAAAACTTGAGGTGATCTACCTAAATATAGGTAAAAGAACACACAAAATGCGAACAAATGCAAACTATCCTATGTGAAGATTTGTTTTTTTTTACTAAAATGATTTGAGGACAATCGAAAGTCATTTTGGTGCACAAACACTTCAATAACCACAAAATTCATCCTCTAACCTCACCCCCACACTTGTTTCTTACATTGTCCTTAATGTGAGGCCTAAATGATGAGAAATGAAAACATAATCATTAAGCAAAAGTTTTATAATGATGGAAAGTTAGGTTAATAGCAACATATAACATCAAGTCATTATAACAAACCAAATCAAACCACTTCAGCATATAAAAGATGTGTATAACCTAAATGACATGTCCAAATAAGCAGAATTAAGCATGAAAGAAGCTTTTGCAGTAGGCTAACATCAAATCCACTCTAACAAAGAGTAAGAAATCTCATGATCTAACAAAAACGAAAATTGAAATAACTACGAAGTGGTATAAAAACTATAATTTAAAAAAAAGAAAAAGAAATGCAAATCTAATTTATTATTTCATCGCGGGTTACCTCCTAAGTAACTTTGTTAGTTTACATCATTAGCTCGACGTACTGCATAATTCACGGTTCTTCAAATAGAATCTCCTCCACTAGTATAACCTGAGCTTGATCATAAAACGGTTTGAGCTTGTGCCCATTCACTTTAAAAATTGTCAAATTTTAAGCCGCGCACTTCTACTACACCATGCAAAAACACGTTAGTGATAATAAAAAGACCTAACCATTGAGACTATAGCTTACTAGGAAACAATTTTAGTTTGAATTAAATAAGAGAACTTTTTACCTAACAGAGAATTATTTCCTAGCATTTTCATATGCTTCCAAATTTAGTTCCTCTAGTTCTTACAACTGTAACTTCCTCTCTTTTCCAGCTAACTCATAATCAAAATTGCATTGTTTCATTGTCCAATATGACTTATGCTCAATCTCAACTGGCAAGTGACAAACTTTCCCAAAGAACAACCTATAGGGAGACATACCTATTGGAGTCTTATATATAGTCTTGTGGGCTTATAGAGCATTGTCTAAATGATTTCTCTAGTTCTTTCTATCAGATTCCACTATTTTATCCAATATAGATTTTATTTCCGTAATGGACACTTCAGCTTGTCCACTAGTCTAGGGATGATACGTCATAGCAACACAATTAGTCACATGGTAATTTTACAACAAAGTTCCTAAGGTTTTGTTATAAAAGTGTGTTCTACGATCACTAATTATAACTTTGGGAATACCAAACTGGTTAAAAAATATGACTATTAAGGAACTTGATCACAATTTTGGCATCATCTAGCTTAGTGTCTGTGGCCTATACCCACTTAGAAACATAGTCTACCGCAAGCGATATGTAAACGTTACCAAAAGATGAAGGAAAAGGGACTATAAAGTCAATGCCCCATATATCAAATACCTTACAAACCATAATACCAGTCTGCGACATTTTTTACTTCCAAGACAGATTCCCCATCTTTTGGCATTGTTCATATTTCCTACAAAAATATAAGCATTTTTATGTAATGTAAGCTAGTAAAAGCTGAATTCCAAAACCTTGTGAGTTGTCCTTTTTGGTCCAAAATGACCACCACTTCCAACAAATGACAAAATTTCACAATTGAATGATGTTCCGTCTCTGGAACACACCTGTGAAACACTTGGTTAGCACATAATTTCCATAAATAAGGATCTTCCCAAAAATAATACTTAGATTCAACCTTTATCTTGTCCTTTTGATCTCTTCTCAGATCATTTGGAAGACACTTGGCAACTAAATAATTACAAATATCAGTATACCAAGGCACATAATCATGCATCAATGAATAAAGTTGCTCAGAAAAAATTCAGTAATTAAGAGCCAATCCTTTCTAAGTACTATTATGCTCAAATGATCAACTACTAAGTTCTCCACACCCTTCTTATCTCTAGTTTCTAAGTCGAATTCTTGTAACAAAAATATCCATCTCAATAGCCTCGACTTTGACTCTCTCTTCCTTAGCAGGTATTTAAGTGCAACATGGTCAGAAAAAACAATCACTTTGGTGCCTAATAAGTACAGTCTAAATTTCTCTAATGCAAACACTACGGCAAACATTTCCTTTTATGTTGTAATGTAATTACACTGAGCAGGGTTCAAGGATCTAGATGTATAGTATATGACATAAGGCTCTTCGTCTTTTCTCTGTCTTAGCACAACACTTACTACTTTGTCACTTGCGTCTCACATCATTTCAAATGGAAGGTTCTAGTCAGGGAGGTGAATGATAGGGGCAGAGGTTAGTTTCTCTTTAAGAAAATCAAAAGTCTTTTTACACTCATCATCAAACACAAAATTCGTATCCTTAGTTAACAATGCACATAAAGGAGATGCAAATTTTGAAAAATCTTTGATAAAATGTCGATAAAAGCCTCCATTCCCTAGAAAAGATCTTATTTCTCTAACACAAGTAGGTTAAGTGATAGCGCATCGTAACACCAGTCAAAATCAAAACTAAACTACTACTATAGAAGTAGTGAGTCTAGGTCTATCCTCCGAGAGTATGTGTAAAGTTGTTGAAATGAAATTAATCAGTGTTTATGTTAGAGGGTTTTGGTTTTAGAAATAAGAAAATAAAATAAAACTAACCTTATGAAAACAAATTAAAGAAAACATACAAAAAATGAAGAAAGTGGTGAATTCATTGGGAATCCAGTTCTTTAGTTCAATCTCAGTATACACCCTAATTAAACATTTTTCAATGATTTATTGTTCTCAAACCTCTCCTAGAGATTATTAATCGCGGGTTAATAATTAATCTAAGTTTTTCCTTAGGTAGTGTTGAATCAAGATGTGATCATTAATTAAACCTAACTACCGAATAACCTAGGATACGATCTCTAGATTCAATTAGGTAGTAGCATTACGAATTAGGAAAACCGATTAATCAAGGCAACAACCACATATGATGCGTCATTTAACCTAGGTTATATTATCCTTAATGATTACAAATCATTAGTCACTACAAATGAATTTCAACATAGCAATTACGGATTACATTGAATATTCTAGCGATGGGTTTGTAATAAAACGATCTAATGAACGC
Source organism: Erythroxylum coriaceum (assembly GCA_026874005.2). Lineage (NCBI taxonomy): Eukaryota > Viridiplantae > Streptophyta > Magnoliopsida > Malpighiales > Erythroxylaceae > Erythroxylum > Erythroxylum coriaceum. The sequence goes on from JANQAP020000248.1 coordinate 1,946,153, forward strand.
ATTCAAATAATCTATTCACAATACCTAATAGGTTCACACACAAATAATCAAACAATAACAAGAATACAATTATCCATACACAAAACCCTAATTAATTAACATAGGATAGCATAATCAATTTCTAAAGAGAGAAAGAAACAACAAAAACAGTGAACATGTGTTTAACCGAGTCATTGGAGTCAATGTCGACTCCGAACCAGCATCGATGTCACCTCTGAATTGGCAACGGGAAGCTACCCCTATATAGATTTTCTCATGGTGGAGAGCTTGCCTCAAGCTTCATGCTCTCTAGAAGCTCTCGAAGTTCCCACTTAATTTAGCCCATAAAAACCTATTCAGCCAACACTCTCCCATGCTCCTTTTCTACGCTACTGTTATTCTCTTATTTTTCTAATTAATTTTTAGTCCAACCTACTATTCATTTATTTAAAACCCTCGCCACTATTGAAGTCTACGTTGCGCAGACGTTGTCTGTGTTTATACATGTCTGCCCTTGCTTCCCAGTTGCAACGTCATTTCTCCTGTAGCATTTCACTCTTGCCTCTGCTCTGTTTTGCTCTTCTTTTCTTTGACAGTGCTGAGCTATATTTTCAGCTCCTTGCCTCCTAGTTGTGCGTCGTTGTTCCTTCCCTTCTAACTAACAACTTATTTACTGCCATATTGGTCATCTGCTGCATAAAACACACACATATATTAATTGCTTTCCACATGCTGCATGCTATGTGATTTGACTTCAATTGTTGCTGCCACAGTTATTTATAATCCTGCCATTACTCATTTAAATTCACGTTAAAACGTTGGCATGCACAGATTTTCTACTTCTTTATTTTTCTAGCTACATGCCATGAGCTACTTTAATTCTTCTGCTTTGTGTTTTCATTTTTCTTGTCTTCTCTTGCAAGTGAAAATTAATCTTTAGAAAATGACCTAAATATCGTACTTTCGACTCACTTTAACTTCTTTGCTTCTGAATTGTGCCTAAAATCACATATGAGTCAAAGTGAGTATCTTAAGCAATTTCATGTCATTAATCGCTAAGTAATATGAAATAATTAAACAATAAATTAAGCACATATCAATTTCCCCCACACTTAGCTTTTTGGTCGTCCTCTGGCCAAATATAAAAATTAAACTTATAGACCCAAAAACATTGACTCATTTCCCATATGTTCCAAGAATACATAATTATAAACAAAGATGAATGACTTTCAAAAATCATAGTAAGAATTTAACATTCCAAGCTTTTACTCATTATTAATCAACATTCAATACCTTTAAAAACTAAGCAATCTAATGGTAGACTTGAAAAATGTGTTTAAATAAAATATATCCACGGGTACACTCAACACCATTTATGATCATGTCAATCTACAACTTTGCATATCATTTCATTTTTCCACCACTAAAGGTCACATGCAAAATCATGGATCAAAGGACTTTTTAGGGTTATAACGTGGGTAAAGGTAATGTGAGATATATTTAGGTCAAGTGGGTTGAAAGCCATTAAAGTTAGTGAAGAAAGTAACATTTAATGTAACATCAAGTGCAAAAACCAACATTCAATCAAAATTGTGTACATTAACTATGATGAATGCAAAAACAAGTTCCATAGCTCAAACTGGAGCTCTCAAACATAAACCACATAAAGTATATATCAATCTAAAGGGATCACTCATATAATTGATGACAATACATTGAAACCATAAAGAGTGACCCTTCCAAGTCAACATCTACCTCATATTCAACATACTCAAATAACCCATTCAATACAACTTTAGGAGGACGCATTAAGTATGAATAACCTTGCAAACCACATATGCACTTCCTCCTTGATGCGTTTATTTAAACATTTTTTAATTCTTTTTTTCCTTTGCTTTTCTCTTATAAAAATTAAAATAAACTACATCAATAAGGGGAATTTAATAAGATATAAAATAACATCCCAACATTATAACCCACCCACACATATGCACTTTTACATCCATAAACTCAAAAGTTAACAAATGTTCCACTAGCTTTAAGGCTTAGAAGGACATTTGGTTAAGTTAAAGCATGTAATGTGGCTAATACACAAAGAAAAGGGAAATAAAGCTCAAGGGGGCTTTTCAAAAAGGAAAATCATATAATGGGTAGGTTATTTGGCTAATGTTGTTCGAAAAGGCAAAAAATGCCTAATCATTTCCATGTTAATGCATGTGATAAAAATGTGGTCTCGAATAGAAATTCAAGGTAAAATTAGGATGTACATGTCATCAAGATCACACATTATCAAAAGACAATGAGATTGATATGAATGTATCAGTCTAATAAGGCTCAAAATCTCACCAGCTCTGTCTATCACTAGTCACTACTCTTCTAAAGATAATGCACATCGACTAATCGCGCAAGCAAAATTACATGCTAAAGTTGCTACCAAATTCTCTAGTCAATTCACTTTTTAATCATGACTATATAATCTTAGAAGCAACAAAAAACAAGAAAATGTTTGTTTTGCTGTTTTATTTTTTCTCTCATTTTGATTGAAAACTTAAAACAAATAAAAACAAACAAATTCAAAAACACATATGCATATAAAAACTAATGTGAAAAAGTAAAGGAAAAGAATGCATTAAGTATGAATATCCTTGCAAACCACATATGCATTTCCTCCTTGATACATTTATTTAAACATTTTTTAATTCTTTTTCTTTCTTTCTTTCTTTTTTCCTTTTCTCTTTTCTCTTTTTTTCCTTTCTTTTCTTTTCTCTTATAAAATTAAATAAACTACATCAACATGGGAATTTAAATGATAAGCCATAAAATAACATCCCAACGTTATAACCCGCCCACACATATGCATACCCCTACACTTAGAATTTTGTACATCTACAAACTTAAAAGTCAACAAATGTTCCACTAGCTTCAAGGCTTAGGAATGACATTTGGTTAGGTTAAAGCATGTAATGTGGCTAATACACAAAGAAAAGGCAAATAAAGCTCAAGCGGGTTTTTCAAAAAGGAAAATCATATAATGGGTTGACTATTTGGCTAATATAGTTCGAAAAGGCAAAGAATGCCCAATCATTTCCATGTTAATGCATTGATAAAAATGTGGTCTTGAATAGAAATTCAAGGCAAAATCAAGATGTACATGTCATGAAGGTCACACATTATTAATAGACAATGAGATTGATATGAATGTATCAACTAATAAGACTCAAAATCTCACCGACTTTGTCTACCACTAGTCACTACTTTTCTAAAGATAATGCACATCGACCAATCACAAGAGCAAAAGTACGTGCTAAAGCTGCTACCAAATTCTCTAGTCAATTCACTATTTAATCATGACTATATAATCCTATAAGCAACAGAAAGACAAGAAAATGTTTGTTTTGTTGTTTTATTTTTTTCTCTCATTTTGATTGAAAACTTAAAACAAGTAAAAAAAACAAATTCAAAAACACATATGCATATAAAAAATAAAGTGAATAAGTAAAGGAAAAGAATGCATTAAGTATGAATAACCTTGCAAACCATATATGAACTTCCTCCTTGATACATTTATTTAAACATTTTTTAATTCTTTTTCTTTCTTTCTTTCTTTTTTCTACTTTTCTTTTTTCTTTTTTTCTTTTCCTTTCTTTTCTTTTCTCTTATAAAAATTAAAATAAACTACATCAACATGGGAATTTAAATGATAAGACATAAAATAATATCCCAACATTATAACCAACCCATATATATGCATACCCCCACACTTAGAATTTTGTACATCCATAAACCCAAAAGTCAACAATTATTCCACTAGCTTCAAGGCTTGGGAAGTACACTTGGTTAGGTTAAAGCATTTAATGTGACTAGTACACAAAGAAAAGGCAAATAAAGCTCAAGGGGGCTTTTCAAAAAGGAAAATCATATAATGGGTAGGCTATTTGGCTAATTTAGTTCAGAAAGGCAAAGAATGCCTAATCATTTCCATATTAATGCATATGATAAAAAAGTGGTCTCGAATAGAAATTCAAGGCAAAATTAGGATGTACATGTTATGAAGGTCACACATTATCAAAAGACAATGAGGTTGATATGAATGTGTCAGTCTAATAAGGTTTAAAATCTCACTGGCTTTGTCTACCACTAGTCACTATTCTTTTAAAAATAATGCATATCGACCAATCACAAGAGAAACAATACAAGCTTGGCTCTGTCTACCACTAGTCATTACTCTTCTAAAGATAATACACATCAACGAATCATAAAAGCAAAAGTACATGTTAAAGTTACTACCAAATTCTCTAGTCAATTCACTCTTTAATCATGAATATATAATCCTAGAAGCAATAAAAAAAACAAGAAAATGTTTTTTTTGTTGTTTTATTTTTTTCTCTCATTTTAAGTGAAAAC
>JANQAP020000248.1:1960282-1972249 GCA_026874005.2 Erythroxylum coriaceum
TTGAAAGTTGGAGAGAAGGCTTGGTCTACTGCCTTGGTTAGCTCTTTCTAGAGCAAGAGACTCACATTTCCAGTCATCAATACCTAGGTCAGTGCACGTTTGGTTAATAAAATTTTGGAAAAATCTTTGCTTGTGGATAATGGTACTATTATGTTTAAATTTGCTGCTGATAGCAACTTGAATGAAATACTAGAAATGGGACCTTGAAATATAAGGGACTAATCTATATTTATTCAGAAGTGGAAACCTAGGATAGCATTTGATAGGGATTGTGTGGAATTTGTTCCTATGTGGGTGTATTTTCATAATTTGCCTCTAAAACTTTGGATAATTGAAGGATTGAGTTTTTTAACAAGTTCTTTAGGAAAGCTTCCATGTATGAATGCTCATACATCCAATATGGAGCGAATTAGGTGTACAAAAATATGTGTGGAGGTCAAAAGGAATACTATACTACCTGATCATTTACTAATTCGTAAGTTGGGTGAAACAGGGGAGCTTATGAAATCTGAATTTAAGGTAACATATTCTTGGAAGTCTCATAATTCAACCAAAAAGTAGATTCCTATAGGGAAACTTTTTCAAATTGTATGGCAGGATGAATTTATTAGGGTTTGAATCTTTTCCAATGGGCAATGATGAGGCTACGGGTGTACCAATTGATGCTAATGATAACCCGGGTAAGTCAGCAGTAGATACTCCATATACTGAAGAAGGGAAGCTCAATATAACATTTGGATACACCTCTCAGTTGTAGGTAGTTGACAACCAGGAAGATGTAACTACTACACAAGATTCATAATCAGTGGAAGAAGAGATGGAAGATGAACCTGGTTTACTGGATAATGATCCAAAAAGTAACATGTTGCTAATACAACCAAAGAATGAAAGGCTTGTTGAGATAGCAAAAAGGTTGCATGAGAGTTCTTCTAACTAAAAAAGAAGATCAGCTAGGAAGAAAACCAAAAAGAAGAGGTTTTCACCTTAAATGACCATTCTAATATGGAATACAAGAGGGTTAAATGACGATCTCAAATAGTCCATGGTGAGAGAGTTGGTAATGGATAGGAAGCTTGTTCTTGTAGGCCTCCTTGAGACAAAAATAAAGGCTCTACATATTCAAAATGAACTGTCCTTTTTTGGGTGCTCAATGGAAGACAACTACTAATCATTTACATCATTATATGGTCGGATTATCTACTTATATAATTCAGAACACATAGAGGTGACAACTACTATGATGAATGATTAATTCATGCATCTCAAGTGTCAAATGAAAGATCATTCTCCTGTTTTTGAAATTACACTTATATACACATCAAATTTTGCATTCCAGAGGGCAACTTTATGGAATGATTTATAACTTATTCACAATGGAGTGCACCATCCATGTCTAGCAGTAGGGGATTTTAGCTGCTCATTGAGGTCTAGTGAAGTTGAAGGTGGATCAAAATATAGAATGGGAGGCAATAGAGTATCTTCACTTATTAAAGATGGAGTGTGGCATGGAAATTTTTGAGGTTTTTCATTGCTTATTGATTATCTACCACCTACTCCTGAAGAACTGAGGAAAGACAACATTATATGGACTCCTAATTCGAAAGTTTTCTCTTGGCTAGTGCTCAAAAATAGAATTAGAACCAAAGATTGATGGTTTGGGGAATATGATTCAATATGTGTTCTTTGTAAACATACAAATGAGAGCAGAAATCATTTATAATTCAGCTGTAGCTACTCAAGAGCCATTTGGAGTCGGGTCATGTACTTGCTACAACTCCCTAGCTACAATTTCGATTGGTTGGAGACATTCCATATGATTACGAACCAACATAAGCAAGATACATCTTATGGTTTGCTCATCAAAACAACATTTACTACTACCATTATTCCATATGGAGGGAAAGGAACAATAGATTGTACAAAGGAGTTGAAGAAGGAAAATATCAGTCAGCAAATAATACAGTGAATTGGATATGTTCAGCTTTTATTGCCGACAATAAACAACACACCTAGCCGAAGATTGAAAAACAACTGGATGCCATAATCAATAGATGTACTCTATCTTTGTAACTATTAGGGGATTCTGAATTTCTAGGTAGATTAAGTGACTCATTGTAATGATGTTTTGTAGTTTTTACTAGTATTAATACAATTCTTTTCATTTTTCCAAAAAAAACTTTTAAGTTCACTTAGCAAATATAGTAAAGTGTTTCTCTTAGACAAACCTATTTTTCTAAAAACAATATTAAGTGTTACTAAAAAATTAAGAAGAAATGTTAAGAGTTAATATATTTTCAAATATAGATTAGTTATAAATGTGTGATTTTCCTATATTAATTTAGATAGATTAAAAGAAATAGAGCTTTGGATCAAAATAGTGTTCTAAATAGAATATGGATATAGTAATTAAGTGTAATTGAATATCTTATCTTGTATTAACTATTTTGGTAGATACCAAGCATTCCATTGCTGAACCCGAATTTTTTTTTTTTTACCTCATACTTGTTCCTGTTTTATAACAATCTTAATGATATACTGCGTCCAAATTTTGGAGGTTTTAATCAGCATATAACAACATTAATACGCAGAGACCTTCGAGGATATATCCGTCTAACCCTTTACGCATGTATCTGATTAGTTGCAGATCTTTATCACTGATCAACTTAGAAATTTAAGAACTTGAACGTACATAAACATAGAATACTTGAACTATGCACTCTGACGCAGAGAAATGGTGCTGCTTGTGAACTGAAAATTGGTGCCACCGTTTTTCTTTCTTTTAGTGGAATTCTTGTGTAGGCCAAGGTGCATCATTGGAAATCATCATGACCAATAGTATAGCATATCTTTGAATAGTATTGTGGTGATCAATCTAATGAAATTACAGTTGTATACATAGTGAGCATTTTTTTAAAAAGAAAATGTATATAGTTGATGTTACACTTACAAATGAAAGAAAGAGGTAACTACAAGTAGGAAACAGCAAAAGGTTGCAGTAAGTCAATATCCTATCCCATCATATGTATTATTTCATAAGGTTACCACAAAGAGTGAAAAGATTGATAATCAGTGAATAAGTAGAGATTGAGAAGAATACCAATGGTGCAGGTCCGGTTTCCAAAGTAAACTATCAAATCGTCAAGTCACAAACCCAACGAGGAGGGGGACCAAGGCACATGGAAGTGATCCCTGGGGATGTGACTACCAGGTTCTTACGATCTCGTTAATTAGGCTTGTGATTGAAAAGACTTGGTTTGGAAGTTGCTAAAAGTGGCTGGCCTTCCCTTGTTAGGGTCAGGATGCCAACCTCACTCCAAGCATGCTCAAGTTTAGCAACCATCACGACGATGTTACAAATGCACAACAAATGTACATTGTATCAATATATTTACAATGTATATAAAAAAAAATGTACAGTTCAAAGCATGTTTGAAAATGTCATTCAAGTTCCTTATAAGAAGCACTGGCTTGCATTTTCTCAAGAAAGGAACAGTTTTGAGAAACTGCAATTTGGATAACGGAATAGTCATCACTCTTGAAATGATATCATTCCTATCACCACCATTGTAAGGCCAATTAGACTTAGCCCCCATTGTCGGCCACTTGAACAATTAACAAATAAAGTCTTTTTAAGGCAATACGTGGACTTGAAACAAGAATCTAATAACTCCACCCTCCAAGAAACGGAACCAACTTGTTTCAACACTTTCCCAAAAGTGATGATGATAGTGATACTAAATCAGTTTTCACTGCATTAGATCAGTATAACATGTCATATTTTCATTCAGCTAAACTTAATGGTACTCAATTGTTTAAATTGATGAAAATATAAAAAGTGAGTCAAAATTAAACATTAATTTATCTATTTTATTAAAAACTTTATCACTTTCAAATTATAGTATTATGACTATAGCATTACCTTATCTACCTGACCTGTTGTTCCCAACTTAATTCAACACTAGATTTAATTATGAAAAGACCAAAGTAATAATCTAGCAAAGACAACGACTTCTTTTCTTTACTTTAGTTGTACACGAGATTTAAAACCGAGTCCAACTTAATGTTGGGGTGGAAACTTTTTAATTGCATAAACGCCGTTTGTAATTTCGTTGGCTCTTAAAACCGCCCAAGTAGTTTAGATTCACTAATTGCTAAAATATATTTAATCAATATTTTGTAACATAATCTTATATTATAACATATTTTTATCAATATTTGGTTGTACAATCTTATAAGATCATTATAATATTATTCTAGTTCAAAGTATATTCATATTATCATTCAATTATGTTAGACAACATATGTAAAAATAAGATTTTAATTATTAGTCATAACACGAACTTTAATTATGAACCCAGGACCAATCATGAACTTATATTAACGAGAAAAATGTAGAAAATACATGTTTTGCTATCCATTGAATAATGAACAAGCTATTGAACGCTTGAACAAACTCCTCAACATACAAACAAACTCCTGAAACTTTCTATCAACCTTTATGAATTAAAGTTATATATTCTTATATCGTCTTTCTATGTCTTTTTTAATGCGTGAGTCTCTTAATGGGTCAGAAAAACTGAATGTCTACGAACTTACTTAAGCTGGCATTATAAAACCTTATCAGCTATTTATAGTAACTTTATTGGGCCCTCCTATCACAAGCCCAATAAATAATCGCCCCACATTAATTAGGACCTATTTTTGTCATTAGACTTCAGTCCATTTAACCAGATCCTTTATTAGGCTTTTTTTATTGTCTTTAATTCATATCAAATTTGATTTTTTAACGATAATTTTACAAAAAATCTATAATTAATAATTTTCTAATTAAAAATCACTAACATTCTCCCCCTTGGACAAATATTAATTACAACACTTGTAACAACAATAAAAACAGTAAAAGTGGTTAAGCAAAATTGATGTAAAAGTCGACCAATTTAAAACATTTGATCCAAAGATAATAAAAGTTCATCATTGGTACTGTAAGGCGTTCAATATTGAAAAGTATCAAATGCATGTATCATATGCGACATAGATCTAACACAATCATGCATATCTAATATTCACTAATATGAATGAGAAAATGAAGTGTAACAAACTACAATAATACTTGTATGATCTAAAATGTATCATTACTCTGCTTTTTTATCTCAATTTCTACAAACTTTATGTTAAACTAAATATGAGAAAAAAAATTTCTTTCACTGAATGCCAAATAGCATTAGAGAAAGACCTTTAAAATGCTTAAAATCAACACAAATCTTAAGTCTTTAGCATGTATTATGACAATGTACAATAAATTATATGATTGAGAACAAAATGATGATCATCAATATGTATTAAAATGTGCTATCATAATATATAAATCTATACAAATGTATCAAGAGCAAATACAATGATCCCTAACTATCAATATCTAAGGACTTTAGTAAACTATACATGTCTCTAAAAAATAACTAGGCGAAGTCCTTTAGACAGAGGATTAGCAAACATGTACTCACTCTCCAAATGCTCCACCTTAACGTCACACTTTTGTATTAATTCCTTTAAGGTTAGATATTTTACCTGTAAATGCTTAGACCTTGTAATATTCTCATTGTTTTTACCGAACAATATATTAGAAAGATTATCATAATATAACAAAATAGGTCTAGTAACTGAATCAACCACAAATAACTCAGAAATAAAATTCCTAAGTCATACTACCCATGAAGCAATCCCATAGTATGCCACAAACTTTGCATGCATAGTCGAGGAAGTTACCAATGTCTGCTTGACACTCTTCTATGATACAACAACATCTGTTAACATAAAAATTTAACCTAATGTGGACTTCCTATCATCTAGAAACATAGCAAAATATGAATTTGTAAACCTATGAGTTCTAAATTGTCGACTTTCCTAAATGTCATCATATAATCCTTAGTTCCTTTTAGATATCTCAAAACTCATTTAACTGCATTTCAGTGGCCTATCTTTGGGTTGGCAAGATATTTACCCAAAAGTCCAATAACGAATGAAATGTTGATCTGGTGCACATCTTGACATATATCAGGCTACCAATTACATTAGAATAAAGGATATTCCTTATAGCCTCTCTATTTATATTATTCTTTGGATATTGTGCCACAAATAATCTCTCACTATGAGAGATAAGTGCTGCAACAAGCTTACAATCAGTCATATTAAACCTTTGCAACATTTACTTAATGTATACTCTTTGCAAGTGACCCAACACGTTTTGAGACGTATCTAGTTGAATTTGAATACCTAGGACAAAAGATGCTCAAGGTCCTTCATATCAAAATGCTTAGCCAAAAATTGCTTAACATCATGCAGCATGATCAAGTCATTTGATGCGAGTAAGATATAATTCATATATAAAAGTAGAATCATAACCTTGCTCCCCTTAACTTTATAATAAAAGCATCTTTCAACTTTATTTTTCATAAAGTCAAATAAGGTAACAACCTCATCAAAATTTAGATGCCACTATTGGACGGCTTGTTTCAAACCATATATTAAATTTCTCAATTTACAAACCATTTCAGCTTTATCATGATCTTGAAATCCTTCATATTGTTCTATATAGACCTTCTTACAAAGGTCTTCATTTAGGAAAGCCGTTTTTACATCTATCTAATGTATCTCCACATCATAATGAGTAATGATTGTTGTAATCATTATAAACGCTTCCTTAGAAGATACAAGAGAAAAGGTAACATTAAAGTCGATTCCTTCTTTCTAAATAAATCCGTTGGCAACTAACTAAGTTTTAAACTACTCAAGTTTACCCTGAGAGTCCTTTTTGATCTTATAAATCCATTTATAGCTTATAGGTTTATAGTTATGAGGCAAATCCATAAGTTCCCATACCTTATTATGCTTTATACATTGTATCTCATCCCTCATTTCATCCTACTACAAATCCATATGAGGTTTAGAAATAATTTTTGTAAAAGAAACTAGATCTACTATATGTCCAATATCATAGTCTTGTTAGCTAAATATACTATGTAATCAAATGAGATAACATGTCTTCTCACTCTAGTGGATCTTCTTAATTCAACTAGTTGTGTATGCTCTTGTACTTTAGGAACCTCAGTTTGTATAGTTATAGATTCTTATCCCTGTACTGGTATGGTACTAAGACCTTGATCCACTAGTTCTGATTGTATGACTGATGAATATGAAATATTTGTAATATCTACCCTTCTATCATTTGAAGGGTAAGAATGACCACCCTAATCAAGATGAGATTGACCACCCTCATCATAAATATTATGCTTAAGAAACTTAGCTATTTTTGGTTCCACTATTTTAGATCCTCCATCTCTATAATAAAATATATATTCCTTAGAGTGGTCGGGATATCTAACAAAATAACAACGAGTGGAATAAGGACATAACTTATCTTTATAAGGATTATAAAAATATACCTTAGCAGGGTAGCCCATACACGAAGATGAGTGAGGTTAGGCTTCCACCCCTTTCATATTTGAAAAGGAAATTTTAAAACTAATTTGCTTGGGACTCTATTAAGTATATATAAGGAAATCTTTATGGCTTCACCCCAAAAGTAATCAAGTAAAGTAATCTTGCTTTGCATTAACTTCATATGTCCTTTAAGGTGCAATTTTGCCTTTCAGCTACATCGTTTTTCTCAGGACTATTTGGTATATTTAACTGAGCAACTATTCCATATGATTCTAAATATTTGGAAAAAAAATCTTTTTCTTATCCTGAAATCCCATGACTTTCATAATGTTCACCTCTATGGTTAGATATGAAAATCTTAATTGACCTTCCTAATTAGTTCTTAACTTTAGTCTTAAAGATATTGAATTTCTAAAAAATTTTGGACTTTTCTTATAAAATAACACATATCCATAATAGATTAGTCATCAATAAATGTCAAAAATATCTTAGATTACACAATATTACTTCATAAGGTACACATATATTTGTATGAGTTGTAATAAGTCAAAATAATAAGTTGACCTTATTTTTTCTTTATTTTGGTCAACTTATCCCTGTAACAATCAGTACTTGTTTTCAGATCATCATAATCTAGAATTAAGATAATGTTATCCTTAACCAATCTCTCAACTATATCTTTAGAAATGTGACTAAACCTTTTATTTCACAACATCTATGACTTCTCTTTTATCAGGAATCTTTGTCTAGTGACTTGTTTGGCATCATATGAAGAAGCATATATCTCATAGGAGTAAGACACATTCTATATAAGCCATTTGACAAGAAGACAGTACCAATATTTTTTACATTAAAAGATAGCTTTACAACCAAAATTTTAATTACAAAACTATAACCTTATTTATCCAAAACAGATAAAGAGATCAAATTTCATTTAAAAGATGGTATATAAAAAGTGTCATATAATACAAGATTGAACCTTATATCAAAGTTCAAACAAACCCCCTATAGAGATCACATCAACTTCTGCGTTATTGCCTACCATAATTTTTTCCTCCTCCTTATTAGACTTTCTCTCTTATATCAATCCCTGATAACTTTTGCCTTTCTTTCCAGGTTTTATCTTTCTGGCATTCTAGCTTCTTATACCCTTCTTTTTACAGAAGAAACACCTAGACTCATATTCTTTACAACATTCACAAGGCCTCTAGTGACATTAAATTGACCAACATCTATATGTGGATGCAATTTAGGTTCTTACATTTCAATTTATGCAGCTTTGCCTTTGCCTTTCCCTTGGTTGTATTTTTCAACTTCTTTTCTTTAGCAACACAATGGTGATCAGTGCATTTATGTCTCAAGCTTCATCCTGAGAATTGTATGTGGTAACCAGAATACCAAACTCTGGTGGAAGTATATTCAGAGCTTGGTGAACTATAGAAGCATCAAGAATGTAAATATTTAATGCCCTTAGCTTATTTTGAAGGTGGAACATCCTAATTATGTACTCTCTCACTCCCCCTACTCCTAAATATCTCATACAATATAATTCCTTTAGTAAGGTACCTATTTCAGTATTAGAAGATGCCTTATATCTTTATGAGACATTGTTGAGGAAATCCCCTATTATGTTTGTTTCTGGAAGTCCACTCAATAGATGGTCTAGTATGGATTTCTTTATGGTCAAATATGTTGTTCTCTCAACCTCTGAGTTACTATATGTAGGCATTGGTGGCCTATCCATGATCATGATCATGACCATGACCATTTTGATATATATTATCTCTAGCACAAATTCTACATCTTGCTTCCATTTCTTAAAATTGAACCTAGTAAAGGTTTCAATTGTGACATTATTATTATTTATAATAAAGGTGACTATAAAATTGATAATATAATGATCAACATAAATGTAGGATAGCATCGATACTCAAAACCGCAAAACAGTATCTGAACTGAGCATCTTCTCACACATATCATGAAACACCTATGGGCTGAATACGTAATATATGCAGATAAGAACTCTATATAAAATCAATCAGAGTACATGTCATTAACTTTTATGGTTCTACCACCTGTGGGCAAATAGATTACTTAAGTATGACTTTCCCCCATGCCTTTATACACAAGTCAAAGTCTAATACAAGACCAACTCTTATGGGTAGAATAACCAAACACAAGAGTAGAGACACCCCCAAACATGCAAGCAGGACAATTCAAATACTAATTTGAAAGGTCAGTGTGGTAACTACATTCTCATTCGTACATAAATTGATCTACAAGTACAAGGGACAAACTTGTATGTTATCGTCACATTCTTTTGTATAGGCATAAATATGTGACAACTTACTATTCATAAATGTAAAATCCTTTTACACATACTCATTATTACATATCAGTGTTGAAAACATTATGAAGGAATTTTATTTGAGAATTCATCATAAAGAAAGTCTCAATCAGAGTAAAAATCCTTTGATACCAAACAATAAATGCACCATATGTGACACCAAAATCACATGTTTCTCTTTTATTTCAAGCCAAATGCATGAAAATTTACTCAATCATAGCTTTGATAACTTTATTTGATTTTTCTAAAGTTAAACTTCATTTATTACCTATGTAATAAATCCAAAATATAAAAAAAAACTCACTTTATAAATTCACATGACCCCAAAAAACTAACCCAAAATAACTTTAGAGACTATTTTGTGAATTTGAAAAAGTTTATTTCTTTTTTATCCTAGAGTGTGCTAACATCAACACTGTACGTAGGGGATGCATGCGTATGTATTGCATGTGTCAAAACTAAGTGGAAGTCAGACGCGTCATGTGCTCTACACTCAAAAAATTCACCTTAATCTTTATGGCGTATGTTCGTCACGTGCATGGATCACGGATGCTCCCACCACCTCTGGCACATGCGTTGCATGCATTAGACAAGCATCCAACATGCGTGACATGCCCATACCAGCTATTGTGAGTATGTGGATCATATGCGTCGGACACCTGACGTGTTCCAGAAGTAGCAGACTACTTATTTATAGCACCTCCCTCTAGTCACCCAAAAAAAGCAATTTTTTGATAACATTTTTAGTGATTTTTTGCCAGATTCTGACTATATTTCCCCAGAAAAACACCATGAAGTTTGTTTGGAAATGAAATAATTGAGTATATTACTATAGTTGAAGCTACAACAAAAATACAGTAAGTCGCACTATCTCCGGATTTCTATCTAACTAGGTGCTTGTCAACAATTAAAAGAAAAGAGAATGAAGTTTAATTACAGATCACTGCTACTACAACATAAAAAAAACACCAGGAGCTATAACTGCCACATAGTTCTCATATTTGCAGTAAGTAGGAAAGCGACATTGTTTACTACCATTGCCACTCTCATCCAGTTCACCATATTCTCAGCTAGATGGTATTTGTCAAGATCCTTTTTCATACAACGCTTGTTCAAAATCAATTCAAACAACAAATATACAATTTATATAAGCAAAAACATACTAATTTCTCTGACTTCTTTATGGAGAAATTTGAAAATCTCTGTCCATATTCACACAATCATAGAACCACTCTAATATCATATGATGGTTATAAAATGATTACAGATCCAGAATCAAACATGAACTTGTATTAATGGAGAAAATATAGAAAAATACTTGTTTTGCTATCTATTTAACAATGAACAAGCTTCTGAAACTTTCGAAAAACCTTTATAAAAGTTGTATATTCTTATATCGTTAACGTCTTTCTGCGCCTTTCTTGTTGCGCTGGTCTCTTAATGGGTCAGAAATACTGAATGTCCATGAATTTACTCAAGTGGACAATAAGAGACCTTATCAGCTATTTATAATAACCTTAATGGGGCTCTTCATCACAGGCCAATAAATAACTAGTCCACATTGATTATGACTCATTTTTCTCAATGAACTTCAGCCTGTTTAATCAAATCATTTATTGAGTCTCTTTATTATCTTTAATCCGAATCAAAATTGATTTTCTTAATCTTAATTTTATAAAAAATCTATAATTAAAAATTGTCCAATTAAAAATCATTAACATTAATTATCGAGTTAATGCTAACAATTTTTTTTATATTATTACTTTCCAAATCACAAAAAAGTCTAAAAAAGGAGTTTTGGAAGATAACTATAAAACCACGTCTTAGATGCAATTTATCCATACTTTGGTCCTCTTTAAAAATTCATCATCAAATTAATGGGTAGAAGAAAAAGACAAAACATCCTTAATGATATTCATTCTTTTAGTGTAATTTAACAAAAACTATTATTTTAAATGTCACGGAAAGGAAATATTTTGTTGCAGAAATCCAGCAGTGGAGGATATTGTTTAGAATTGCTAGTTTCTTCTTTTGTGTCTTTTTATTCACTCTCGCTTCAGCCCAATGAAATTAGATCGAGAATGACCCATATTTGGGTCTTGGATCGGTCCGGCTACTTTCTCGGCTGTTTTATTTTAAAATAAATGAAAAGAGAGAACTAAACTCGGACCCGTTTATAAACC
>JANQAP020000248.1:2035055-2049439 GCA_026874005.2 Erythroxylum coriaceum
TGAAATGAACACACACATAATATAATGCAGAAATATAAAAGTTAAGACAGAAGAGAAGAAGAATGCAGTCAATTTATATTGGTTCAGTTTACAACACAAGTCTATGCTCAGTTCTTAAGTGTCCAACTTGAGTGTTTCGTTATGAAAATCTAAGTAGTAATTTGAAGAGTCTCTTCAAACTTATGAGTACATATTTTTCAAGGTTCTCCAACCTTGCAAACTACTAGTATTTAGCTAGTTTCTACAAACTCTCAACAGAAAATGAAGTTTGTTCAATATGAGAACACTGATCTCTTTCAAAAATATTTTCACTTTCTAAAAAACAAGAGATTTTTCAATGATATCACTTTCAAAAGAGTTTATGCTATAGTTGTTTTTTGAAAGTCTGATCTATGTTTGCAACTCTTATCTATGTTCACAAAAGCAGTTGTTCTTCCTTAAGTTGGCTTTTCTTTCAACTAGTCGTTGCTTCATTTACATTCTTAGTCAACTGGATGGATTTAATTCTGAATAACTTCGATGTCATCTTTGCCAAAAAAATCTCCCAGTAATCAAGCGGCTAATATATTACCTTCATAAGTAGGATTCTTTCGGATAAACCATTTTTTAATAAGGTAAGTTCATAAAGAAAGTTCCTGCAAAAAGGAAAGCAACTATTCTATGATTTTATTTCCTTTTAAGAATTATACCGTTGTTTATATATAAGGAAATAAATCTAATTTGAATTTTGAAATATTATAAGATTATCATCAAAATCGTTAAATATGAATCTTGAGCTAATACTATTTAAGTATTCCAACAAATTGAATGCCATCAAAATAGACTCTTCGAAAGGGAACCAGGAAAGTTTGATAAGAAAATTTGGATCATCTTTACCTTATTATCCTAGTTTATTTTGCCTTGGACAGAGCAATCATTGATATTGGTGTCTTTGGTGGGCAAGCTGAATGAAATGAGAATGAACTATTAAATTCATTAGATAAGGTAGCAAGTACCTATGAGTTTACCATGTTGGGTTAGTGTTTCAATACTGGCATATTATATTAACATCTATGGTAGCAAATGTCCCTGATCATAATCTCTCCCTATCACTCCAAAAGCAAGAACTAATTAGATGGCCCCTCAGTTATGGCATCTGTAACAACAAAGGTAGAGTTTTCCACTATAAATCAGTGTCTAAAATGCTGCTCGTCACTTTTGAGGACAAGGATGTTTTTTGTTTTATTTTATCAATGATACATTCATATTCTTTATACTTGTATGTTTATGAAGTTCTGTTTTCTTTTGTTAAAGGTTGATCAGGTTATTTTAGACTTCCCTTCTTAATGCTAAATCTTGTCATTTTTCTTTTGCTTTTTTTAATTTCCAACCTGTTAAGTAAGAACACTAAAGATTGAGATGCTAATAAGGTTAGTAAAAATGGCCTGATCTTATCTAAAATCAATGAGTCAAGTTCTAGTTGATTGAGATCTAGTTCAGTGGCCAGCCTTAAGGCTGATCTAAAAGACTCAACAACCCGAATTCCTTTCCTTAATTGTCCAAAATGAAATCATTTTAGTCTATAGATTTAAGATTTTGGATGGCCTAAAATCAACTAAAATTTGAGCTAGACTGATAGTATACCTAATATGATCCAACTTATTGCCATCTTTAGAGGCCCATTTACTCGTTTTTGAAAAAAGTATGATGATATCTTTTTCATTCACAAATTGAAAAATGCATTACCTAAAATCTCCTGCCCTTATAATAGTGATATACTCATTTTTAAATCAGTTGCCATATAATTCTAATTAAGACACATAATTTAACTATCTTCTCAAGTTAGTTCATCAACTAAGTTCCTAGTACATTTTTATTCAACATCTTTAGAGCATAACATTTTTTTTGTTTTAAAATATAATATATATGAACATGATAGATGTAACAATAAAGAGGTTTCTTTATTAATATTCAAAAGAGAATACAACATTTGATGAGGGTCTATATAATCTATCTTACACCTAACATCATATGTTATTTATATAGCATAAATATAGAGTTATAAGTTAGTGAGGTTGTCTTATCTTGAGTAATTATATTCCAATTGTCATAGGATATATATGAAATAATACACAAACAATGCAACAATTAGTATTTGTCTAAAACATTTTAATTATTGGAAGGATAAATAAATATATTAACATAAATAATTGCTTCTAACTGTTATATAACTGAGATTGCCTTAGTCCACAAGGAGCTAAAGGAATTCTGGGTAGTCTAAAATTACTATGTTACATTGTTAATATGTTGTTGAAGCTTTGTAGAATTTGTTAAAGTCAAAATGTTTATTGGATTTGTCAAGTGACATTTCTGTTAAGCTACTAATGATATTGTATGAAAATAGCAATAGTAACTAATTTATCTTATTGGGCATGCCACTATCATGCCTTAACATTTTTAGCCAATAAGTAAAAAGGTTCAAAACTTATGACCAATTTTATTTGAAACACTTATGGGCTCATAAACCTCCCCCTTAAAAGTAGCCAATATTCACATCAACAATTTTTTAAGATACATCTTAATTTTGTCTTTGAATTACCATAGTAAAGTATCTTTCTCCTATGTTGCTTCTTTTACACCCTTCCCTTTCTACTGCACTGGAAATTTTGTTTCGATATTCTTTTTCTGTTGTCCCAGTAAATGATGATTAAATATCTTTTCTATTTGTTTGTTAAATTATTTTTGCACCATCAAACAAGCATTTTTGGAGTTACTCCTTTTTGGTTTTATAATATCTTTATGGAATTTGAACAAAAATTTTAATATGGAAGGTGTGAATTTTTAACCTTTTTAGTATCTTTAAATGATATGTCACATGACTAACTTTTTTTATAATTTTAAAGGGACAATCATATTTAGGGATTAAATGCCTATGAGTTATTTTCTCATTGATTTTCTTCCAGATTTATGAACACTTTACCTCCTATATTAAGTTTGAGCAGTCATTAATATTGATCAATATACTTTTTCATTCGATAAAATACTTTTTGTAGGTTAACTTTTGCCTCCTCTAGCATTTTCTGCTTGTCTATATCAAAATTGGCAATTAGATATTTTTATCTCATTTGTTTCTTTGCCACTTCTAATAAAATAAGAAACTCTTTTCAACTAAAGATTGTACAAAAATTATGCATTTTTTAATCAATTTTGTTGGCTTGTACTCATATAATGCCTTAGGTAATTCTCTAACAAGGGATTTATTCTCTTTATTTGTCTATTCATTAGTAGAGAATTTCAAGTAAGCCCCCATCATATTGAACAAGTTCAATGTGCATCCTTATCACTCACAATGTCCATTGGAATGCTAAAGTTTTTCACTACATTCCAATAAAATAGTTCGACAAAAGATTATGTTAACATGCTGAAGGAGTAATAATAAATGCAAGATCCTTTAGGAATCAATCCACCAAAGCAAACATCAAAGCTTTCCCATCTATCTTATAAAATCCATTGATAAAACCCAAAGACACCAACATCTAAGTCTCTTCAGAATATACAAATATTAAGATAGCCAATCCTTTTTTTTTCTCTCAATTTTGTTTTGCTAGCATATAAGGTGAGTTTTATAGTATGCTTTGACATCTATCGCCACATACGACCACACATATGTTCATGAGCTTTTGTCCCAAATATTTAGCTCACTATAGATCATGATATTCTTTCATTATTTTTTATTAATTTCTTCGACTCTAAGAATATCTAGCTTGCCTTTTTTGTTGATAAGGAGAATATCTTCGATCCAACATAGTTTTGAGATGCCATATTTTACTTATTGAACAAAATAAAAGTAATTAGCATTAAGCTTAAGATATTGACAAATTATGTGAATCATGCTTTATTCTAGATAAGTTGTAATATGGGGGGGAACACTTCTCTTTAACTTGAAATGTTCATAACTTGGTTTCATTTTTAGTTTTGTGCTCCCAAGTTATATCATAGTGAATTGGGAATTATAGCCATATAGCTTGCTTAGTTGACAACTTCTTAATATTGTTTGTTCAAAGCAAAAACTTCATACATAACAAATATATATGTCAAACTCTTAGGCAATATAATACTACCACCGTTTCTTTCTTATAAGTAGAATCTCATTAATCTATATCATTGAATTTTAGCTTTTAAAGCCCAATGGATGTCCCTTTTGAACTAGTGTATCACCAATGGTCTTCTTTAATATAGTGTATGAACTTTATATGATAGTTCAAAATTTGATAATTTTAATATCGACTCTGACTTTATAAACTACTTCAGCTTTTTAAAAGAATCCATGGAATCGTTTTTCAAAATCATGTTTTCTCCTTTTTTAATAAATTAGTGAGTTGAGCTACTTTTTTAAGTATCTTTAAATGAATTATTAGATATTGTTATTAATTTACTAGTTCCAAAAAATATGTTAGGGGTTGCCCATTCCACAATAACATATACCTTCTTACACACCTTTACTCATTGTATGACCTAGAAATTTTAAATCCAACTTAGAAAAATCACACATTCCTATCTTGACTTATAGTTGATTATTTCATTAACATGCCAACAATTATTACAAGTAGACCATATGTTCAAAAATTTAGCTATCTAAACCCAACTCGTTCCTAATTAGATGGGTCAAGCTTAGGTTGATTTTACTTTAGGTCATGTTTGAGCTTAAGGGATTAATTAAGGGTCTGCCTTAACCCTCGCCTAAAAAGTGTCATTTTAGCGAACCTGTTTAGGTTTGGGTTTAGGCTTAGGTTATGCCCTAAGTTGTCAGATTGGATCGATTCCAACCCATTGCCACGTTTAATTATTCATCCATCAAATTATTGTAAACAATGATATTATCAAATAGATAACCACAAAATCATCAAAAAAGTTATACATGACAACATTTATCAAATTGTAAAAAGCATAGAAATGGGGTTGGTTAACCAAATGACAGTGAGTAAAAAATTTTATACACCATATCAAGTTACACATGTGGTTTTTGGCTTGTCACTTTCCACTATCCTAACATGTTAAAAATATGATCGGCAAGCAAACTTCGTAAAGATTGTTTTTTAAATCAATCTGGCCATTAAATCAAGTACTAATAAAATGAGGTATTTATTTTTTATGATCATTTTATTTAATTTTAAGTAATTGACACACATTTGTAATATACCATCAGCCTTCGTTCGAAATAGTACTTGTGCATTATAAAGAGCCTCCAATAGTTCACCTAGTTATTTATGCAATTATTTCAATTTCTAGTAGGGAACAAACATTGGGAGTAGAACTTGATTCTAACTCAATTCAATGGTTACTTGCTTATTGTGGTAGTGCTTTAGGAAATTATAGTGGCATCACATCTTTGTAAGTGTCTAGTAATGGTATAATCTTATCAAGTATATCTTTGACCATAATTTCATTCATTTTAATAGTGGTATTAAGTGGATTCACATTTTAAGAGACCCTTCTTTACAGCCATTGCAAAATGCTAGAGATTTGAACTTGCTAGAATTCCTTCATCGAAAGATTGATAACACTGAAAAAAACACTAGGCTTATTCTTCCATAAACATTACTTTTTACCAAGTGGGAATACATCACTACTTTATATTGTAAGAGGAAACATATAATAAAAATGACATTGAAATCAGCCAACAGAATGATCATCATATTAATTTTCCTAGTCAATTCATCAATATTAATTAATATATCATAAGTCATCCTAGTAACATCCCTAGCTTTTGCACTCACCATTTTCAATATGTTTAGCTCTTAATCACTTTCATTCTAAACTTTCTTACGATCTTAGCCTTACATAATATGTCTTCTAGCTAGTATACATACTGATAAGATTTTATCTTGACATATTATTTGATATTATCTTCTTTGTTTTGAAGTTATTTTTGTGCTTAAATTTTAAAATTAATGTTTGTTTTATTTTAGGCGATAAAAATTAGAGATTGCATCAAATTGGGACTCTATTGATGATATTGACAATTTTTGGATAAAGTGAAGAGATTGTTGCAGTGGATAAGGCTGATCACTTGAAGAGTTGGAGTTTAACTGAGAAACTTCCTCTTATCCCGATCTTGTAGGGGTTTGAATTTAAATTTGTTTTAGATAGACATCTTTACAAGTTAGAGTTAGATTAGGATTAGATTAGAAAACCTTATAAAAGGGACGTTCCTCATAACAGAAAAAGGTTCTCTCTTTTTATGTTTTTAACAATTCTTATTCTTTCTTCTATTTTTGTTATTGGAGCAAAAGCCATATCTAGCTACACTCATCGTTTTGATTCAAGGGGATTCAATAATCTCATTTTAAATTTGTGAGGTTTTGTGTTCTAAACTTTTATTCATGTTTTAATTCAAGTATTTCTTGTTTTGAGTTCTCATCTTTCATGAATGATTGATATTCGATTAATCTGACAATGTGATTTAATTTTGATTATTCTATTGCTATCCAAGAATTCAATGATCCATAATTGTCATGAAGGAATGCTACAAGTAGCAAATAGGCTATTTATGAATTTCTGTATTTAACTTATGATAAATAAGAAAACTAAATTGAATAGTTGCAGCTATCTTGGTTATTAATTTAAGGTTTAGTCTTTTTCATGAAGCTTATTGCTATCATTTATTTGATATGGAATGCTATCACACCCAGTTAACAGATGATAAGTTTTGGTTTGGATGCTAGGTTTAAACCAAGTAATTTAGGAAATTTTGAAACTTATTATGGCTATCCTAATATGTTTCAGACTAATTGCTTGAATCGTGAAAATATTCTTTTTGAATCAATGATCAATGTTACAATTAGATGAGATCTTTCCTTTGAATCGGAGTTTGGTAATCTTGACTTTCTTATTTTTAAATTCAGTTGATTTACTTTGTTTTCGTATTAATTTTAGTTAATCAGTTTCTTAATCAAACCATCCCCCCCAGCCCCATTTAATTTTGTTGCTTGAAATTAAGAAACTAGTTTCGACCTGGTTCCACCACTACTACAAAAGTATGGAGAATCATAATTATTTTGGGAGCTTCGACAACCTGACAAAAATTTGGCACCATTTTCAGGGAACTATTTCAAGTTTCTTAGTTTTTTTGCATTTTTATTTTTACAGTTACTGCTGGCCTTTTGTCTTATATGACTCATGCTTCTCAGATAGGTAAATTACAATACAATCCAGAAATTGAGAAGACAGCGCATTGTTTGAGAAAAGAGACTAAGGAAGGAAGTAATCGTTCACCTCCAAACGTGAAAGTTGAAATAGATCTAACAATTGGTGAAAACTCTAATTTTTAAGAAGAGGACGAAAAGATGGAAAATCTCAACCCAAAACATTGAGGGAGTTAACGACACCAAATTTGAATCAACAACCTTTATGCATTCAATTTCTAGATGTTAGGTAGATTTCAAATTAAAAATTGGTTTGATTCACTTACTGCCTACTTTTCGTGGTCTTGCAGGAGAAGAATTGCATAAACACCTGAAAGAATTTTATGTTGTTTGCTCTAGAATGAAGCCACAAAGGGTGACAAAAGAACAAATTAATCTCAGGGCCTTTCCATTCTCTTTAAAGATAAGGTAAATGATTGGTTATATTATCTTCCACCTGGCTCAGTAACAATATGGAACAAGATGAAAAGAATATTTCTAGAGAAGTTCTTTCCTGCATCAAGAGTAGCGAATATCATAAAGGAGATATATGGGATAAGACAAATTATAGGAGAAACATTATATGAATATTGGGAAAGGTTTAAGGAGCTATGTGCCAACTGTCCATATCATCAAATTCTTGATCAACTTCTAATTCAATACTTTTATAAAGGACTATTACCAATAGATCGAAGTATGGTCAATGCAGCTAATGGAGGAGCTTTAATAAATAAAACACTTGAGGCAGCCATATAATTAATATCAATTATGGCTAAAAATTCTCAACAATTTGGGAGAAGGATGGATGGAGTTATTAAGAGTGTGAATGAGATAAGTATCATACACCTTGAGGATAAAATTTCTAATTTAACCGCTCTAGTTTGTCAAATGGTTGTAGGTCAATTACAATTGGCAAGAGTGTGTGGAATATGCTTATTCCTTGGATATCCTTCAGATATGTGCCCTAAATTACGACAAGGCTCTCTTCAAGAAGCTAATATAATATGGGGCTTTCCTGGTCAGCCCCAACGAAAGTATGACCCTTATTCCAATTACTACAATCCAGGATGGAGGGATCATCCAAACTTGAGCTATGGAAAGCAAGGAGGCCAACAACGATATCAACCTCACAATTTTAATAAACAACCTCAAGCTCCTACATATACTCAACCTCAATCTTCAAATTTAGGTATGTCTTTAGATGAAATTATTAAGGCACTTGCTAATAATACTCAACAATTTCAACAAGAAATAAAGGCAAGCCTTCAAAACTTAGAAAATCAGGTCACTCAATTAGCTACCTCAGTAAATAAATTAGAAGCGCAAGCAACGGGGAAATTACCTTCCCAAACGGTGGTCAATCCTAAGGAGAATATGAGTGCAATGACTTTGAGAAGTGGTAAGGAAATTCAATCTGAAACTTCTTTACCAATAGAGGAAGAAAAGCACAATGATGGAGAAAAGAAGGAAGAACTTCCAACTCAAGAATAAACAAAGATAAAAACTGATTCATCTTCATCAATATCAATTAATGAACGTTTACCTCCTTTTCCTAGCAGGTTGGCAAAACCAAAAGATGATGAATATGAAAGAGAGATCTTAAAAACCTTCAAAAAGGTGAAAATCAATATACCACTTCTGGAAGTCGTCATGCAAGTTCTAAAATATGCAAAATTATTAAAGGAATTATACATAAATAAAAGGAAACTGAAGGACAAGGAGAGAATAATTTTGGGTAAGAATGTATCAGCTGTGATATATAAGAAATTACCAGAAAAATGCAAAGATCCAAGTATGTTTACATTTCCAAATGTTATTGGTAATAGAAAAATTGAGCGTGCCATGCTAAACTTAGGTGCATCTATTAATGTCATGCCATACTAAATTTATCGAGCTTTAAATCTGAATTCTTTTCAAGAAACTAATGTGATTATCCAACTAGCTAATCGTTCATATGTGTGTCCTATTGGAGCTATTGAGGATGTTTTAGTCCAAGTTAATGGTTTAGTATTTCCAATGGATTTTTACATCTTAAAAACGGAAGGAGATAGTGTGGAACACTCGGCTTCAATTCTATTGGGTAGGTCATTTATGAAGACCACCAAGACAAAAATTGATGTGGATGAGGGTACTCTTTTTGTAGAGTTTAATGGAGAGATAGTAAAGTTCAATATTTTTGAAGCAATAAAATACCTTAATGATCTTCAATCTGTCTATCATATGGATATTGTGGATTCATTTGTGCAGGATATGTTTAATGAAGAAAATATTAAAGATGAGTTGGAGTTTAAGGCCAAATCAGAAGTGAACGAGCAAATTGATGAAACTTGTGAAGTTGCATAATCGTTATCAGCAATTAAAATAGATTCGAAAACTTTGAATGCTGAACTTACTATAAATCACAAGAAAATGCTACCTTCTGTTTTGCAGGCTCCGAAGATCGAATTAAAGGCCTTACCTGATCACCTTAAATACATCTATTTGGGTGATGGAGAGTTATTACCAGTGATCATTTCAAAAAAGTTGACTGAAGGGAAAGAGGAAAATTTAGTGACACTACTTAAAGAATACAAAACTGCAATTGATTGGACTGTAGTGGACATAAAAGGAATCAACTTGGTGATTTGCATGCACATGATTCTTTTAGATGAGAATGCTAAACCAAAATGGGAACCCCAAAGAAGACTTAATCCAACAATGAAGGACGTGGTAATGAAAGAAATTTTAAAACTTTTGGATACAGGTATAATTTATCCAATCTTGGACATCGAATGGGTAAGTCCAATGCATGTGGTGCCCAAGAAAATTGGAATGACAGTGATACGAAACTAGAATGATGAATTGGTACCAATGAGGGTAAAAAATAGGTGGCGAATGTGCATAGATTTTAGAAAGCTTAATTTAGCTCCTAGAAAGGACCATTTTTCATTACCCTTTATGGATCAAATGTTAGAAAGACTTGCTGGTAAATCATGTTTCTGCTTTTTGGATGGTTTTCTAGGTTACTATCAAATAGCAATTGCTCACAAGGATTAAGAAAAGACTACATTCACGTGTCCTTTTAGAACGTATGTTTTTAGGCAAATGCCATTCGTTCTCTATAATACTCTAGGTATGTTCCAAAGATGTATGATGAGTATATTTTCTGAGTATATTGAAAATTACATTGAAGTATTTATGGATGATTTCACTGTTATGGAGATTTATTTGATGATTGTTTAAATTATTTATATGAGGTTCTTAAATGATGCATTGAGACAAATTTGGTCTCAAATTATGAAAAATGTCACTTTATGGTAGATCAAGGCATTGTTTTAGGATATGTGATTTCATTCAGGGGCATAGAAGTTGATAAAGCTAAAGTGGATTTAATTGTGAACTTACCTTATCCTAAAAATGTCAGGGAAGTTGATCTTTTCATGGAAATGCAGGATCTTACTACAAGTTCATTAAAGATTTTTCCAAGATTGCAATACCTTTATCAAAGTTGCTACAAAAAGACATTCCATTTAACTTTGGGAAGGATTGTAAGGAAGCTTTTGACAAACTCAAGGCACTATTAACAAGTACGCCTATTATTCAGCCACCAAATTGGGATCTTCCGTTCGAAATCATGTGCGATGCTAGCAACTATACCATGGAGTTGTTTTAGTCCAAAGGATTGAGACAAGAAGTCCCGTTATCTTCTATGCTTCCAAAACATTGGATGTTGTGCAGTGTAATTATTCTACAACTGAGAAAGATCTTTTACTTTAGATAAATTTAGATCTTATCTGCTTGGCTCTAAAGTTATTACTTACTCTGATCATGCAGCATTAAAATATCTTCTAGCAAAGAAGAAAACTGAGGCTAATATGATGGATTCTGCTACTTCAAGAGTTTGATTTGACAATAAAGGATCGAAAAGGTGCAAAAAATTAAGTAGCAAATCACTTGAGCAGGTTAGTAAGAGATGAAGATATTTTACCTATTTCTGAAATTTTTCCTGATGAGAAATTGTTCCAAACAAAAGGTATGGTTCCATGGTACGCTGATTTGGTCAATTAGTTAGTTACTGGAACTTTACCTTATTACATTAGTAAGTTTAGGAAGGAAAAGATAAGAAATAAGGCAAAATATTATGCGGGGGATGAACTATTCTTATGATTTTGCAACTATTGTAGGGTTTATAAAAACTAACATTTTAAATACATTTGGAATCCTACGTGCCATCATTAGTGCTCAAGGGAGTCATTTTTACAATAAAGTTATGGCCACAATATTTAGAAAGTATGGAGTGCATCATTGAGTAGTCACATCCTACCATTCGCAAACAAATGGACAAGCAAAAGCATTAAATAGAAAGGTGAAATCCATCTTAGAAAAGACTGTGAATCCTAGTCGAAAGGATTGGAGATTACGACTAGATGATGCTCTTTGGGCATACCGTACAGCTTACAAGACACCGATAGGAATGTCTCCTTATCGATTGTTTTTTATAAAGCTTGCCATCTACTGATGGAAATTGAACATAGACACTATTGGTCGGTGCAACATTGCATCATGGATTTGGCAAAAGCTAGAGAGGAAAGGAAGTTACAACTATAAGAGCTAGAGGAAATAAGGTTGTATGCTTATGAAAATTCGAAAATTTATAAAGAGAAACCAAGTTGTTCCACGATAATATGCTCTTGAAGAAAGGTGGGACAAAAAGTGTTATTGTATAATTCTCGATTAAAGCTTATGCCAGGTAAGTTACATTCTAGATGGCTTGGTCCATTTGTTATTGCTAATATCTTTTCTCACGATGCAGTGGAAAAACAAAAATTTTGAGACCGGAAAGATTTTTAAGGTTAATAGATATAGACTGAAACCTTGTTATAAGGAGATGATGGTTTCTAGTGTGATGAACATTGATTTGAAGCTTCCATCATATGAAGAAGTTTAAGAAGAACTAGCCCCATCGAGCATAACGATGTTAAACAATTGCGCTTTCGGAAGGCAACCCAAAATACGATAGTTTTATTTTATTTTGTTTTAATTATTTCTAGGATGCATTTATTTTTTTGAAACATAGATTATTGGCAAAAAAAATTCAGACTACTAAATCTCATAAGGTGAGACCTCGCCTTATGCGATTTAGTGTTTTGGATCGTCTTATGAGATTTAGTATTCTGAATTGATACTCTAACATTCAAAAAAATTTAAAAATAAAACAAAAAATTAAAAAAATCGTAATTTTTTCCTTTATTATTTTCATTTGTACTTCATTTATTTATTTATTTATTAAAAAACTAAGTAAAAAATAATACTTCGTAATTTTTTCATTTTCCTTTTTACTTTATTATTATTTATTTTAATTTATTTTTTTAAAAAAAGAGCCCTAATCTTTTAATTCTTCTTTGCAGGAATGTTAAAACCCACAACTCTTCTTTGCAGGACAACATCTGTCCCACAACTCTCCACTGCACAGCACATCCTCCCAACTCACGCAACCTTCACGCATTACATATCTACTGCACAGCTAGCATCAGGGCTGGCCCTGAGCAAGGACAGGGCGGGCACTCGCCCAGGGCCCATCTTTATAAATGATAAAATAGAACATATTTTTATTCTAATAAAAAATAAAATAAAACAAAATATAGCCTACTCTTGACCTCATAAAGAACAACAAAAAGGGTCTATATTTTGTTTATTTTTATTCTTTGTGAGGGCCCAAAAATAGGCAAAAATAGGATCTTTGTTTTACTTTGCCCAGGGCCTATAAAATATTAGGAACAGCCCTAGCCAGCATGCAGCCTCTCTACTGCACAGCACTCCACTTCCCAACTCCCCAAGAAGCTCTCTTTCCACCCATGAAGCACGCCTACCAGAGAACACCAGCAGCCCTGACTCAGCTCTCTTCTACTCACACCACAACAACAACGCAATCCAACTCATTACTACTTGAGCTTCAAACAACAATGCCTCAACACTCACACAGCCCAAAGGTCCACGACAAAAGCACCTTCACGCCTCCACTTGTTTTTTTAATTTTAATTAAATTCTTTTATTTTCTTTTTAGTACAATTTTAATTATTATTACGTTGTTTTTAATCTTTTTCCAAGTAGTTTTTGTTTATCTTGTTTAGTATTATAGGGCATTCTAAAGCTAATACTAAGGTTGCAGCAAAAGGCAATTCACCGATGAATGCTCAATCTACTGCAAGCTCTGAAATCAGTACAAAAAAGAAGAGTGTGTGGATAATTTTTAGATACTCACAATTCAGGGAGTCATCTATTTTATGCTTTATTTTTTTGATTATCTTTATTGAGATGTGAGTATCTTATGTGTTGGAACCCCACCCCGGTGAGTCACGTGCCCGACATCCTACGAGACATCTGGACGCGCATCCCACAAGGGAGGAATTCCCCACCAGTGTCGAACCTCAAAAACAAACTCATTTCACTTACCTCCGAATAGAATTAATGGTAGGTCATAAAGGAATTTCAATAAGACTTCATCATAATATTTGTATAGAGAGGTAGAAAAATGTCTTAGAAAACCAAAGTTTCGAAAATCAGGTCAATTAGAGGTCAAAAGAAAAAGTTATGGCCAAAAGGACGGAAAGAGGTCATAATCCGAAGGGAAAATCAGAAATAAAGTAAATAAAAATTCATATATGCCGCGTCGCACTGCGAGCGTCTCGCGGCCACGAGTCGTGCGGCTAAACGCGCGCTCACGACCGCCTCGCAATTGCGAAGCGCACGCTGGATGCACGCGCTTGCGACCGCCTCGCGACCGCGGGCAACGCGCCTTCGCGAGGAGTTGCGAGGCCAGCCCCAAATGACAGTCCATCTTCACACATCCATAACTTCTTACTCAGAACTCTGAAATTTGTAAATTTGATATCAATAAAAAGTTAAAAGGAAGCTCTACAACTTTCATGAAGGCCCTAAGAACAAATTCAAATTCTATGAGGGTCAAAAGTTCACTCAAAGTTTCTGTCCAGAAACTTGCAATTTGACAGCACCTGCACCAAATTTCAACAATCCACATTCTTCATCTCCCACATCCAAACATGACATATAATACATCATTGGAAAGCGATGAAAATCCTCTATAACTTTCAAGAAGACTACTTAACCCAATACAATCCATATCAATCCAGAATTTGTCTCAAAGCACAGCAAACACAAACCATTTAACAGCACCTGCACCAAACTTCAACAACCCACATCTTTCAACTCCCACATCCAAAA
>JANQAP020000249.1:189143-205563 GCA_026874005.2 Erythroxylum coriaceum
TAATCACAACAAATTAATCAAAATAAACCTCAAAAAGAATTTAGCACAATCTTGTTAGTAAGAAAAGAATCGGGGTCAAACAATGATATATTGAATTTTTATAATTAAACTATTAACATCAATTCATCGAATAATGTCAACGTGCCGACTGGTTTCCGATGGCAGGAATGAGCTCCGATGGGGGGAATGTGGGAAAATTCTACTTAGTATAGAAAAAATTGAAGCAGATATTTCGTCATCATACACTAATCACCACTTGCCTTCCATGACTGATATTATTCTTTAAGATTTTTAGTATCATCCAAATTACCTCTCGTCCTCAATTATTTGTATCTTATTTGTATCATAGTAAGCTATTAGATGAACGTTTGATTGTATTTACTATGTCTTGTGTAAAACTTACTCCAATCTTCAAAAGAATATAGATGAAAATTGAAACAGTGGCAATATCCTGATGGCTGGTATAGGATTGAGGCAATCAGTTGTTTTTGATCAATCGTCGATTCCAATTACTATGTCTACTCAATCAGATATGCAGGTCTTCGAATTTAGCTTCATAATATAGTTTCACTTAACTAGCTATTTAAGTTCCATACTAATTGTGTCTTAGGTGAAATGCATCGGATTAACAGTTCATCTAATTCAGTGATCCATACTGCATCTGGGGATTCATTCACTGTATCCTTTACAAGTTTAGCTATAGACAAGAAGTTGTTGGAAGAAGGTGTCAATAACCCAACACTTGCGGGAAGATATTTGACATTTTCAACTAATGCTTTCGAACATGCAAGGACCCTTATTGGGAATCCAGACATAGCAAACTCATTTACCTTTATCGACTCTTATGTCACTTAGAATCAAAAAAATAATGGTTACATTTTCTTTTCGATGGAATAAGCATGAAACTTTATTTATTGTTATGTTTGTAAGAATTTTAGAAACAACTTATTTACTAGTGAGGAGTAAGGCTGCATATAATTGGACCTCCCCAGACCCCACATGTCAGTGGGATTCATACTGGGTGTTGATGCTATTGTTTTTGTTCTTGTTGTTCTATGTTTGTAATAATTGTTAAACTTCTAATTACAATCTTTTATTACTTAGCAGTGTACATCATTATATTATATTGCTTACAATTTTCAATTTTTTAAATTATATTGCTTACAATTTTCCATTTTTTAATGTATTATTATTTTATTGTTAACAAATATTAATGATTAAGAATAATAGTCAAGTTAAATTTATTAAATTTTAATCTTATTAATATGTTAAATTTTAGGTATGTTTATCTTTTAATATCAAAAAAGAAATTTTATAGAGTTTTATGCATTAACTATATATTTAAACAAATTTAAAAAGAAAACATAAGTCAAAAATATGAAAAATCATATATAAATATCAATTATAATTAACCTTAGAATTATTAAGCTTACTTACCATTAAAAAATTAACAAATTAACATTATTAATACATAATTCTTTAATCTAAACTTTTTACGACAATTTAAAGGTTTAGTCGTAAAGAGTCCACATTTGGCGACGAATTATACATTTCGTTGCAAAAAGTTTGAATACTTACTAATGTTTTATGTTGTCATCGTCAAAGGGTCGATCTTTGGCGATAATATAAGTAAATTGTCACAAAATTGGCCACTTTGAGGACAACTCTTGAAAATCATCGCTAAATAATCCGTTTTCCTGACAATTTACTTTAACGTTGCTAAATTTGAGACTTTTGGCTACGAAATGAATTATTGTTGTCAAAAGTATACATTTGGCGACGATTTTCAATTCATCGCCAAAAAAACTTAACTAATAGTTTATTAAATTGTAGTGATTATCTTTATCTTTTAAAGTTGATATAAATCTACTGTGATCTATCTGCCACATAATCCAAGATCTACTCTTTATCTATATCTATTAATGATGAGTCATTCAAGCCTAAAGTTTTTCATAGCATACTGGTCTAATTCAATGCTTATTCTTGTTAAGTCCATTATTCATGGTCTATCTATTTGAGCACATATTAAGTCCAGAGCTCTCACATATCTCCCTTAAATATATGATCCAACTAACCTTTAACTCAAAGTCTATCTCGAGTTCATCTTTTGGTCTCACGTTTAAATCTTACATCTTCTCGGAGATTTTTGCCAATATATACTAATGCATGTACTAACTCATTGACAATGTCTGTTTTCCTTACCTACTCGTAAGTCTTTGCTTTGTTTCATCATCTTGAGTATCAAATATTAATTGAGACTCGTCAATGCCTGAACAATTTCACTATTAGAACTTAAGGCCACGTTTGGTATGTAGCACTAGAATTGAAGAGATTGAGATTGGGAATGTGATTGGGATTGGGATTGGTAGTGGTAGTGGAATTAGGACTTTAAAATTACATTTGGTAAGAGGTAATATTTGGAGGGATTGTTTTCATTAATTTTATTTTAAAATTAGATAGAAATTATGGAAAGACAATAATGCCCCTTCCAAATATTTTAAAACAAAAAAAAACTCACACTGAATCTCTCCCTTTCGCATCGTCTCCCCTCCCGCTCTGCACATCGGCAAATCTGGTAATGGCAAGAACAAGGGAGAGAACGATGAAGAGTGAAAGTGAACGGTTTCAGAACGATGGAAGAAAAGATAAATTAGGGAAAATGTAATAAGGTTAAACTTATCCAAAAATTATTATAAATGGGGATATTTTGTCTTCAAAATTTTCAATCCCAGGTTTTAAAATGCAATACTAAGGGGGGAGGTGTGCTTGCCCAATCCCACCTATGTAGTAATGTGCAATCCTTGGGCTTCTTCAATACCACCTACCAAGCATGCTTATTTGACTGATTCCCTATCCCAATGCCTATCCCACGCCTCCGGTGCTGCGTACCAAAAGTGGCCTAAGGGTCTAACACTAACAAAACTTTATTGTTGTTCTACTCTCTACAAAAGAAAGAGTTAAGTTGCCAAGGTTTTGCAAGCAACAAAACAAAATACATAGCAACACATAACAGAAGATTGCCACTTAAACAATGGTATGGAGATTGTTGCAACTTGTAAACAAAAGATTAAATTGTATAAGATTTTGGAATTTTCATAAGTTTGTCATGTAATTTATAGAATGGAATTTTAGAAGTGATAACGAGCAAATAAGTCATTTACATCTTTTGTCTCGTGGGACGTGCAAGTCTATCAAGATTTGTTCGTCGTATTTTTACAAAATAAGGCGGCTGTCCAACATAAATACGATAATATCTAAGTTAATTTTTAATTAAAAATTTGAGAGAAACTTTTTAAAAACCTTAAAATTGATTAATGTTTAAATGTTTTTATTTTTTATCTTTTTATTGTTTATTCCAGAATGTGTTGAGAGTGAAGCTAGTGAATGATTATTTTCTTTTTTGTATCTTAATTTTGAGCCCCATATTACATGGGCAGTCGAATAACTAAGATGAGATGTTCAGAAGAAGCGCCCTTTAGATATGGTATGCTTTGTAAGGAAACCAATCTGTCATAGAATGCTCTTAACAGTGAGGGGCGGGGCGACCACACAAACCCCAAAGTATTGGATTACATTGTGGGAGTATCAACTAGCCATATGTTCACCGACAGGGTGTCAACAATTAGCCCCACAGCTTCTACACAACTGCCCTTTGGTCAGTATTTCCGAGTCAATTTAGTATATATATGATCATCTAATCCTCAATTCCTGAGAGATCACATGAAGCAAGACAATTTAATCCGAGGATGAATAGAAATGTCGATAAGAAGGCAATTACATGTTGTACAAGCAAATGAGCCAAATAATTAAAGGGACCACCAGGACTATTTGCATTACAAAACCTGATAACCCTCGAGGACAAGAACTTGTCGAAGCTTGATAGACTATCGGTAGTTAATTTGACTGGTGGGCCCCGGAAATATGATGTAAAGCCCTATTTCGTTGACTTTTATTAACCCAGTTATCAAAGAACCATTATCGATCTCCGTACATATAGCTTCACATGGGAGAAAAAGATTTTATAAAAATATCTGAGCTATCTTGGTTCTATTTATATATCGAAGTCCACATATACATATACACATGCTTAAGTAATGTAGGAATATCGTAATTAGAGGTTTGGGGAATCTTGTCGCAGGAGTGGTGGCATCTGCCTGTTCCCTTCATCATCTTGTAAAGTTCCGGCAAGTGCCACCACCCTATGACAAGATACCTTTTAACTTCTTTCCTCGATTAGCATCACGGTATCACCTTTAATTATTCCACACTTCTCCGTTCAACACCAGGTTTGCACTAATCTGCCGAATAGTTATATCTTGTTGTGTCTTCTTGGCATGGTTCAATAATTATCCTTCTTGTTGTTACCGCTTTTGTTTGTAAATGAATTCATCTTCGTTAAGTTGATTATGGAGTATCGTTAAACGCCTTCAAGTTTGAAACGTGTTCTCTTGATAGAGATGGTGAAGGATTTAACGTTTTACCAGGTACTTCTCATTTCTGTATTATCACACCTATCACTGCTTTTCTAGTGGACAATAAACAAAGGGAAACATGTTCTTAATCCTTTTTCACCTTTTCCATTGTCATATTATTTTCTTTTACGTTTTACAATGACGTTGTGATTTGTGGACTTCGTCAGGAATTGCTAAAAGTACAAGTAGTTTCAGGATTTTCTTTCACAACTTTCCGATCCGTCGGCTATAGAGGTCAGAATGAATATTCCGACAATCTTATTCGCTTCTTCAAAGTCATTAAGGAAGATAGCTAGGCTTGGATTAGAGATCATGCATTCACCTGTTAATCCAACTTGAGGACAAATTCGTGAGTCAATATATGGGAATGGATGACTTCACCTACTTGTAGTTATAAAAATAATTATCAGTTAGGAGCGTTTCGTGTCACACATCATCCAAGTGACGTCAATGAATGATATATGACAATGATTCAAGTTTTAACGTCGCTTCCAGCTGTATAATGACTGAAACTCGCATAAACAACTCCTGGAATTCCTACAAAGATTAATTAGTAAGAAACTGACATGATAGAGATATTAGTATAGAATAATATATTTTGTACTAAAGTCCAAACTTAAATTTATTAACTTTTGCTTTAGATACACGTTTCACCTAGCGTTCGTTACTCTACAAGTTTACTTGGGCCTTTTACCCTTGGAATTACCCAACACAAACACTTGCACCTAGCGTTTGTGTGCACCTAGCGTTCGTTACTCTACAAGTTTACTTGGGCCTTTTACCCTTGGAATTACCCAACACAAACAGTTGCAGGTTTATGGGTATAGCAATCAAAAAAAATTTCAACTATGGAGTTCACACTAAGTAACTTTTGCATATCAAGTAGAAAAATCGAAACAAAAGGAGATTTTCAGCATCAAATATAAAATATAAATTAGGCTAAGATGGTGAGATGCTAAAATCAAGGCTTCAAAATAAGGGAGGAGATAGAGAAATAGGTCGGTGTGTTTTCTTCTTCAGGAGTATCTTAAAGTTGGTGGTAGACAATCTTTAAAAATGGTTAACAAAAAAGTCAAAGAGGTTTATCTTATTTGACTATGTCCGATGACATTTTAACAGTTGAATCATTAGGAGTTTAAATCTGATATATATATATAGTGAGTGACGTGAATATATATCAGCCAAAAAGAATAATTAGAAAGTTATGCAATGAAAAAAGAAAAACCAAAACTCGAGTACTTTTCTGTCTAGGCAGACCAATTTGATTTTTGGCATATAAAGAGGTCTCTCTTAAAAGAAGAAATGGCATTTTTTCAGCAGAATTATCATTGGTAAAAGAAGATCTCGGATTATGGGAAATGCCAACCTAGTCAAACGGACCTGCATCACCAATGAAAAGAACCAAATAATCTGTTTCTATTTGACATTGTCAATCTGGAAAATTAATAATTTCTAAGCGGACTCCAGAAAATTATACTTTGAAATAGACTTTATTGGCGGGCAACTCTGGACTTATCAATTGAGTCTTATCAACTCTGGACATAGTTCCATTAACATTTTCCTTCTTTCTTTAACGTCAGCATAAGCAAATGTTGTCCTACGTCATCATTCCAGTAAAAACATCTTTGGGGTAGACGAGGAAAGGAGTCAATCACCAAATATACAACGATAAACTAAATGTAACAACTTTGGCTGCCTAGTCATATTGATCTATACCATTAAACTGTATCCGAACCATGTAATGGATATCAACCGTGAAATTTGTCCACCAATGTCACTCTAAACAAACTGGTCTTGTAAAGTTTCAGCTCTTTCCCGCCTTGATACAAAATGAATTGTTGAAGCAATCTCTCTTCTTCTGCAATTAACTAAAGCAACGATGAACAGATAACTTCTTGCTTTTCATGCGTATTACTTGCATTGCCTAGGTCGGAAATTTTCATTTGACAAGAGAGAGCTGATCAAGGTCCCCAACCTTTTTTCTCCAGGACCAGGTCTAAGGATTGAGATATCACCAATAGTAGAGCATGGATCAGTACCATTTTCCCTGCTACCTATGCACCAACCACCGGGTGTAAGCATGCCAGGACCACGAGATAAGAGCTCAGAATCAATTTTGTCAAGCACTGGATCATCTTGGTGAAACTTCCGCGCAAAAGGAGCATTACTGTCAATCATCCTTTGCATGTCAGAAAGGTTGAGAAAGTGTGGATGCTGCTTAGGAGGGTTGTCCCACGATATGAAATGCAGATCACTATTCACAGTTGTGTTTTGAAACTCTTGAGCATTACAAATGACTGTGTGGAAGTAACCTTCAGGTGAAGATAAAAAATTGGCATAGTACATGAGTACAGTTCGAGGTAAATTGTCCCATCCCCATATGGTGTAATCAATAAACGGTCGAGAAAGTAGCATCCAGGCAGAACCTACGTGAATAGATAAATTTTGACTAGATGATCTAAAAAATAAGCATAGTCCAAGAGTAACTTTGAGAAAAGAATAAATCATTCGACAGAAAATAAGGTGTTCTCGTTACTCTTGATTACATTTAGCAAACATACTAAGAAAGAGAGAACAGTGCTTACATACCCTGCTTTTCAGGTGAACTCTTCTTACCAAATCATAGTAAGTACTAAGTTCTTGCCCAGTAATTTACTCCCATGCATGCTATTCGCAAGAGTCGAGCAATATTAACTATTTCTTAAAAGAAAGGTTACCCACATATTGAAGCAGTTTATGACCTCATTATCTTAAGCAACAAGTACCAGGAATTCCATGTAAAAAAGCCTAAAATGTGCAAACCCTACTTGTTTGATCTTCCAGAAAAATGATTAACCCTGTAGATTATACATGATTACCAGTAACATAGACACTCCATGAAAGGTTTCCCTTTTACGACTCGGCAAGATTTTCACAATGTCTCACATGAGAAACTACTTATACAAGTCGCGATGAGAAATTGAGTGTAACTAATAACAAAGTTCAAATTAAGATCTCTAGACATGAGGAGAAAAGAGACAAATGGAAACTAAACCAACTCTTGAACACATTCAAAATAACGTGCCATTTTTCAGGAATCTCCAGTACAGCTCGGTTTAATACAGAGCTACCATATGCCCGCGATCATTAGCCTAATAATAAGCAACAGCATTTCAACTTGAGGTTCATCAACTTTTTCTTTCTTGTTTGTTTATTTATATACTTACTTTTATTTTTTATTTTTATTTTTTTATACAGTTATTTGTTAGTGTATTTGTCTAATGTTTTCTTCTAACCATTTTCAAATACATTTTTTTCCTATGAGTCTATCGAAAACAATCTCTCTATTAGTTAGAGATAAGGCTGCTTTTGGACCTTCCTAAACCCCGCATGTCAACGGGATTCATAGTGGGACGATATTGTTGTTGTTGTTATTTCAATTCTAGAAATTCACAACTTTCAATTTGAGGTTCATCAACTTTTTCAATATATGACCTTTTCAATCAACATTAAGCATCATGTTGATTATCATCAGTAAAATGACATTATTCGTAGTGAAGAAACAATAGGTATAACTAGAAAAGCTCTAACCGTTCAAACAAATCTGTGCAGTACATCAATGAAGACTGAAACATTAATTCCTATAACCAACTTCCTCAGCTAGTTCTCATTCCCACCTAGAATCAATCCACAGTTAAGTGACAAGGCTGGATAAGCTAGTTTTGCTTATCCCCATGGTACTCTTCTCTTTATTTTCTAGTTCAAAACATGCTAAAGCAATCATCAAGAAACCTGAATGTAAATTCTCAGAAAAAAGAAGTCTTCTTGAAATCATGTACTAACTACTGTATACATATCTATAGAGCAATCCGAGGATGATTTCACCAAAGAACAAAAAAAACAGATTGTGAAACTGGGGAAAAAAGAACAGAGACGAGAAAAAAAAATTCAGAACTCAGCTAAACTTCTTAACATTGAGTGTGTCAAAAAACCCAATGCAATTTGACATCAATTTTAATCCTTTACTTACGTTCAATCCAAAGAAAAGACGACCAAGACCAGTTTTCTTAGATAATTTTCCCTTCACCGACAATTGAGAATAAAAGTTAGATATTGGATCTCTGTTCTATATCGTAAGTTTCCATTTTTCAGCAAAGAATCACACCATTGCGCACCACCAAAACTTGGCCCGGCCTCTTTGCATATTATTTTTTATTTTTTGAAATCGATTGAAAAGAGAATATCAAGCTGAATTAACTCATTATCGATATAAAGAAGAATAATTTATTCATTAAGGCTTTTTTATAAACAAACAAAATAAGGAAACTAGTACCAAATATGCAAGAGAGACAAATGGAAGTGATAGCAAGCATATCTTCTTCAATCATAATTCAAATTCGCACCTGTAAAGAGTTTGAATGCGGTTGGGACACTCCTCCTCTGAGTAACCCAAAAGACATCAGCTTTCTTTGTCATATACAAACCGGGATCAATGATGATTGGTTTTGCTCTTTGAAACCTACACAGAAGTACCATTATACCCAATCAATCCCGCAACTTAACAAAACCAACACAACAAGAACAAAGCCTCAACAGAATCAAAGTTCCCACTCACTCTTTCCAACCAATATTACTCGTATGATCAATGAAGTTAAGATCCCGCGGCAGATGCAAAAAGGTGTGAAGCAGATCTAATCCAACCAATTAAAAAACACAACTCATTACTACAGAAGTCACATCAAGGATCAACCAAATATAGAATCCGACAAATGTAGTACTTCGCTTACCGTCCTGAGTAACTAGTGGATAATCAGATGCACTCAGATTAATAAACCAATCCCAATCGCCGCTTTCCTTCAACAGAATCGCCGCAGCATGCAGCGTATTGGCGACCATAGTGGGTCCTCTGTAAGTGACAAGATTCGCTTTCGTGATCATTTTCACATTTCCAAATTTGACGAAAACGGGATGGTGCTTCACGAATTCACCAAGATCCAGCCTTTCCCCAGCCGAAGATGCTCTGTCCAAATGCACCACATACTGATTTCTCGGATGATACAACGCCATTAACGTCCTCTTCAACATGTTCCCATCTCCAGTTGACCCAGAGATCAGGAACGCGAATCGAGGAGGAGGAGGAAGAGTAGAGACAGGTATTGGATGTAGCTTTGTTTCAACAAATTTAGAACCCAAAACAGAGAATGATCTTGAAAATGAGACAAAAGGCGAGCCATCCGAGGAAGTAAGAGTAGTGAGGAAGAGCAGAAACAGAGAGACCACGGACCCAATTGCAAGGGGAAAAATCCAACGGCGGCGTTCGGTTGTTTGCTGATGGCGCAAGTGCATATAGTAACTCTTCAATCTCTTCATGCTAACGATGAAAACGCCACTACCCAGACGAGGAAATGTGGTTAGTTCGCAGAAAAGGTGAGTTTGGAGAGGAGATTATACATGTAGGTGAGGTGGGTCGAGGCGGAGAGGGTGTGAAAGCGACGTAGATAGAAATAAAAACCTTTTTTGGGGGTTGAGCTCTATCTATCGCCGCGATAGAAGGGGGGAAAACTTGGTGGGTGGCGAGGGCCTGTAAGTTAATCGGGTTAGTGTAAGAATTAGCTGATGTTTTGATTTGAAGACAGTGACATTGAGTAGGGACCTGAGATTGAGTACAAAGCCACAACTTTATGTTCTTGAGTGCGGACAATTATATATGTGGTAGTTTGTTGGGTTTATATTGGGGTTTTTTTGATTGGTGGTGAAGTTTGTGTTAATTACATGTAAGGAGACTTAGTCTTGTCTTGCTTCCACGAGGAATTTACTTTGATGGGTAACAATCTTGTGTCAATGTAACAATCTTGCTTACAAGTAAACAAAGTACATGCTTGACTTGTGTTAAATGATGAATTGGATGTTGTTTTGTATTAAATATCTCAGAATGAGCTGAACTTTCCTCTGTTTTCATCTTTGCTTGATACTACTTTTCCAGCTTATAGGTGGCTGTGTTTGTTCATGTAATGGAAGGATACTTGTGCATTGGCATGATAATGGTCAAATAGGGATTGGATGCATGATAATGGCTAATTAATTATGGAGAATTAAGAAACTACATACATTTATCAATTTGGATTGATTGATACACACACTATCCAGGGTGTAGAGAACTCAATAATGTTGTAAAATTGTTCGGTGTACATTTACCATTTATTCATGCTTATTTGGATTGATACATTATCTAGGGTGGTTGATAACCTTTTGCGCTTATTTATCCAAACACCCAATAATGTTGTAAAAGTATTGTGTAACATACCTTATGTCCTATAAAGTTTATGATATAACGCTTAAATATATTAACTAAATTAGACACCATAGCCAATAGGTGGTGGTCCATTTCTCTCTCAAAGATTCATAACATTGTAACTCATCCAAAACATTATATAAGTGCAGTTGATTGAGAGTAAAAATGCATTGAACGGTTATAAATTATTGATCTTGTTAAATAATTTTTTCATAATAAGTAATTAATTTAAAATATAATTGGAGATGTATTTCTTTAACTATTTAACATAGGAATTTTTATAAAATAGTATGTTACAGCCTCAAATTTAGTAAAAAAAAAAGTTTTACTTACTATCACAACTCACAA
This sequence comes from Erythroxylum coriaceum, assembly GCA_026874005.2. Taxonomy (NCBI): domain Eukaryota; kingdom Viridiplantae; phylum Streptophyta; class Magnoliopsida; order Malpighiales; family Erythroxylaceae; genus Erythroxylum; species Erythroxylum coriaceum. The sequence goes on from JANQAP020000249.1 coordinate 200,235, forward strand.
GTACACTTTTTGTAACAAACGGACAACCTCTTTACGATGAGAGTTTCCCCACGAGAGTTCCTTGCCTTACACCGACACTGTCTGACTGTCACCCACAATCATTCCAACAGCTTGGACCCACCTCAAAACTCTATCCCCACAACCCATCCAATTCTACCTTGTCATCACCCCTTACGACAGCCTTTCTCTCTCTCTCCTAATCGCTTGTCTTATGTCCCACCATCTACAGCCTTATACTTCCAACCATACTCCACCGCCAACACACCCTTCTTTTTCCTTCTTTTTAAAATACTCTCCCGACATCTTTGACCCCATTCCTTAAACACTCTCCCGATAACCTATCGTTTCCTAATATCCAGAAACCCTTGTCCTCACACTTTATGACAACATTTATCGACAACCTTCCCAACACCCAACACCCAAAACCACTCAATGGCAATACAAAACCAATCTGACTCACCTACCTAGTTCAACCATACAGACTTTCCAACCCTCGAGGGAACCTTGGAGAAGCCAATCTTAAAAGAGGCGAATGGTAACAAGGAGAAGATCAAATGGAGTACCATTATAGGAGACACAGAGAATATGGGGAAATTGAGACATGTGGAAACTGATATTGACTCCCCTATCCAGGCTCTTATGGATTTTTTACAACAAGGTGCTAGGAAATCGAGCACGTCACTGGTGGGATTCTTCCTCGAGAAGAGGCTAGCATTTCCAATTGTACAAAGATGGGTGAATGCAGCATGGAGGAATAAAGGGATGGTGAACATTATGGTGAACGAAGATGAGTTGTTCGTGTTTAAGTTCAATTCAGCAGAAAATGCACAAAAGGTGTTTGAAGAAGAGTCATGGCATTTGATGAGTCATCATTTACTCACTAAGAAATGGCATCTAAGCGTCACCTTAGACAGGAGCAAACTGGAGTCAATTCCACTATAGGTCAACATACATAAGGTACCACTAGAATATTGGTCTGCTGAGGGCACGAGCTATATAGCAAGCAAAATAGGAAAATCATTGGGACTAGATGAAAATACAGCCTTAATGAAGAAAATTGGGTTTGCTAGGGTATGTATAGATGTGGATATCTCGAAGAAACTACCAAACAAACTTTGAATTGTAAAGTTAAAGGAGAATGGAGAGTTGGAGGAAGACTCTATAAGAATTACCTACATGCAGAAACCTAAGCCCAAAGAGGAGAAACAAGTGTGGACAAGGAAGGATGACTAAGAAGGGAAGCACGGACAGAAGCAAACTATAGAACTAATTGTGAGTACCCAAGAGGGGAAGCAAGCACTGGAGGAAATTATAGAAGTAGAGAAGGACATTCAAGTGGGGAAGCAAGACCTTGAGAAAAGAATAGCAAGAGTGGAGAATAATCATAGTGAAAGTCAGATGGAGCAAGGAATGGAAAGGGAGGACAATCAAGAAGGGCAGCTAGCTCCTCAGGTAACTATATTAATAGAGGAGACTAATAAAAATGTTGGACAGTAAGAGCAGGAAGGGGAAATGGAGATCACAACTCAGACAAAAACTAAGAAACAAGTTAATGAGGGGTTGGACAAGAGCGTAGAAGATGAAAGGGTGGGCACTCCTGTGTTGGAAAAGGGAGAAGCCTCAGGAACAAAATAGGAATTAGATTCAAATACATCTTGGCTGACTAGGAAGTCTAGAAAGAAAAAGTCAGTGCAAAAGAAAAAATGATGAAGATAGATGCATGGAACATTAGAGGGCTGAACAACCTTAATAAATAACTTGCGGTGAAAGAATTGATTAGGAGAAGTAAATTAGATTTTGTTGGTTCGTTGGAAACCAAAATAAAGAAGGAGAAGATGGAGAACAATCTTTGGTTCCTAGACAAGGGTTAGAAGGTGATTACAAAACATGATTATCATGTGAATGGTAGAATTGTTATTGGGTTTAATCCTCAGAAGGTGGAGATGGTGAATAGGTTTGAGAGCGACCAGTTAATACACTATGATATACTATTGAAAGAAATTGGTATTGAGTTAGCAATAACAATGGTTTATGCAACTAATCACAAGTTTCTTAGAAAAGGGTTATGGACTGAATTAGAAAGGGTCAGTAGCTTCATACAAAAACTATGGACAATTTTTAGAGACTTTAATTGTACTCTAAAACAAACTGAAACCAAGGGGGAGGAATTGGAAACATAGTAACTATAGAGAATTGCAAGAACTAGTGAAGAATACAACGTTGTCTAATCTGAAGTGGTATGTGATAAAGCAAACACATGCAAGAGGGCGTAAATTATGTGTGACTTTAAAAAAATTTCGCAAGTTACTTTCATTTCTTATAAAGACAGGGGCCTATTAAAAATTAAAACAATAAGAGCCTGTCAGACGATAGTAGCCTATTAAACGACAGGAGTATGTGAAAGTATGATTCCGATTGAAACAATAAAAAGAAGACGCCTGTTAAAATGAAAGGAATCGTTAGTAAGTCGAAAATAAAAGGAACCTATTATAAAAGTGATGGAGCCTCTTACTGAAATGAACACACACACAATTTAATGTGGAAATATAAAAGATAAGGAGAGAGAGAAAGAGAGAAGAAGGATGTAGTCGATCTATACTAGTTCGGCTTACAACCCAAGCCTATGTCCAGTCCTCAAGCATCCAACTTAAGTGTTTCACTATAAAAATTCACGTATTAAATTTGACGAGCCTCTCCAAGCTCACGAGTACATATTTTTCACGGTTCTCCAACTTTTCACACTCAAAATATATAACAAGCTTCTAAAAGCTTATAGAAAAATAAAATAACAATTTCTCTCTTAATAGAATAATTTCATTTTTTAAGGCATAATAAGAATGATACGACTCTTAAGAATATAGATGCTGCTCAAATGTTTCAAAGTTTGAGTATGTTCATTACTTCACAAATGTTATTGCTCTTCCTTAAATAATCAATTTCTTCAAGTAGTCGTTGCTTCACTTGCATCTTTAGTCAACTGGATGGATTTAAATCTAAATAACTTCGATTTCATCTTTACCAAAAATCTTCCAGTAATCATGGGGCTAATATATGACCTTCATAATTTGTAGGATCCTTTCAGATAAACCATTTCTAATAAGGTAAGTTCATAATGAAGGTTCCTGCAAGAAAAAAAACGTATTTCTTATAATTTTATTTCCTTTTGAGAATAAGATCGTTAATTATACAAAGAAATAAATCTGATTTGAATTTTGAAATATTATACAATTATCATCAATATCATTAATCATAATCCTTGAGCTAACAATCTCCCCATTTTTGATGATGACAAGTAATAATAGCTATATTTTTCAAAATTCAAAGAGATAATAGATGATTTCAAAAAATGCCTATGACTTTTATATGTTCAGACGCAATTAGAAGGAGTTTGTCTCTTAATAGAGGAACTGCATAATCAATCACATATATAATCGAGGCAACATTGAGAAATATATCATCATACCCCCTTTGTCATTATCAAAAAATAATAAAGTACGGGGAGGAAGTGAAATAAAACATAATGAAATAAAGGGAAAGAGTAAATAATGCATCAAACAAAATTATTAGTATAAATAAGTCAAACAGAAAGCAAATAGCAACAGAGCTATTGAAGAGAATCAATAATTCTTCTGAGCAAAATCTGCATGTCAAGAAGTTGATTTTGCATGCTATCTATTTGTTCTCACATTTATTATTGATTAACTTGAATATCCTTCAGCTATTGTTGAAGATTTGCACTATTTTCATCCTAATGAGGGACAGGAGTTTGTTAGTCTGGAGCAGGATCTAAGTTTTATGCTACTCTTTCAGGTCTTTTATCTACACAGACATTATTTTGCAATCTATATCCAAATTGATAGGGAATAGAAGGGTGAAACTTAATCGGTGCATACCAATTGAGACTTGCAGAAGGAACTCAATAATAGTTGAAAATCTTAGTGAGCAACATTCCGTAAGGTAGGCGTTCGGTTGTATTTTTATGATTCCCTTTATTCACTATAAACCTCAAGATCATAGCTAGAAGATTCATTATGTTCCCTTTTAGCAAATTATACACCACATAAATGTCCAATAATGTGCACCTTTCAACTGAGCTACTATTGGGAAAATTTAAAGTAGCTGAAAGCGATGTAAGGTATTGTGGTATTAAGTCTAATTACCTACTCCAAGGTCTTTCGTCTTGGGTATTTTCAGCATGAAGGTAGATGGATTCGACAACTTCGACTAACTCCAGATCATCAACATCTCACTTATGACAGGGAAAATTAGTTCTCCCCATAGGAGCTACTTCTAGTATATCTCCTAAGATTTTCTCAGAAATTAAAATTTCACATTCATGCACCCATGAGACAATGGCTAGTTTTTCGTTAATTTCTTCCTTTTTCATGTGTGTGTAGAATACCTTGACTAGCTCATCGCATACTGTCTCATTTAATTTTAGGAAATTTTCCTAACTAATGACAACAAAGTAAGGAGAGATAGGTATATCTATGTCATCAATCATCATGGGAGGTAAGATCCGCCTAGCAACCATCTTTCTTTTTCTTGTACTGCATTTTATAGCAAACTTCAGTTTCTGTTGATTGAAACATTTTTTGTGGTATTGATGGCTTTCCTTTTGGTGTAGCTAACATTTTTTGTGGTATTGATGGCTTTCCTTTTGGTGTAGCTATTTTTATCTTCTTTGCCCTTTTTTCTTTAGGAATCATCTCTTCATGAAACAACTTATTTCTATCCATAGTTTCTTCAGTCACATGCGCTTTTTCCTTTTTTATTTTTTCCCTTTTTCTTTTTTTCTGGATTCTTCTTCATCTTTCTTTTCAGCATTAGGGTTTTCTTTTTAGTCAGATATTTTCTCAGCTTGCTTTGCAAGACTTCCTCTGGTTCGTAGTTATCTAATCAACCAAGAATGTTCTTCATCTGAATCATCCTCATTTATAACCTAGTGCACTTATGATACTTGGGGCTTAGAGAACATAGGTAGAAATGTCAATAGGCTGAGCCAGGAGCAGCGGTTAGAGTAGCCCATAGCTTGACGGGTCAGAATAAGTCAGCCCGTGGCCTGGCCTGTGATCCGACCCATGACATGACAGGCCACGGGCGGGTCGGGCCAACCTGACTCATCTTATAATTTTTTTAAAACATGTCAAAAATGACGTTGTTTTTAAAGTAACCGACGGGCCACAGGCAAGCCCAACCTCTACTCGTGGCCTATCGGGCCGACCACTTTTGACCTATAGCCTGACCGTGGCTGTAACATCCCGTTTCCATAGAACGGGTCGGACCAGAGAAACGGGTCCAAGTGAGGTAAATCAGAGAAATTAGGAAA
>JANQAP020000249.1:227159-256321 GCA_026874005.2 Erythroxylum coriaceum
GGTGTTTAATTCTAATTGCTGTGATCATGCCCCTAATTCGGAGATGATGTTTGACTGATCCTATTGAGGATATGATGAGATCCTGATCCTCCTCCTTTTACCATATTCTGACAGTTGACCTATAGAAATAGCCACCAGTGATTGTAACCCATTACATGAAAGATTGACTTTATGGAGCTGGCTGATTTATTTGCCACTGCTAAGCTTGAGAGATTGTACAAAAATGGTCCCTCATAAACCCTCCATCCGTAGTTCCCTCCTTTGGTGACAATATCCACCTCTTCGTATTCATCCTGATAATCCGGTCGAAGATATATCTAAATATATAAATGGTATTAATGCAGAATCTTAGAATACCAAGAGAGATAAATGTTACAGAATCATTGCTAGTCAAAATTTATAACACTATATGTGACGGGGGAAATTCTCAGGATACATCAAGAAGATGCGAACCTGTCCAACATCAGCACACAGGAAATAGTGTTGGACTTAAGAACAAAATAAACCGAGATGGGCCCAAGCTCTGAACGTAAAGCAAGAGGACAAGAGAGCAAAACAGAACATTGCAAAACAATCACCAGAATAAGCAACACAGTAGCATCATCGTCCTTGCACCGCATAGCTTGCTACACCGCACTACCTCTCATCATTCTGTGTGTTTTCTTCTTTTGTGAATATTGAGCCACCTATAGCTTAGTCCTTTTTATTTCGTACGCTTTTATCATTACAGTTCCTTGTATAAAACCCAGTGCCTTCTTGCAATAAAGTGTGTGAAAAATTCACCAAAACAATTGCTTGTTTTTTTTAGTCTCGATACTCTACCTTTCATGGTATCAGAGCTAACCGGGTTTTAAAGTTGCCCTCCTTTTTATCATCAGATTTATTCCCTTACAGTCTTCCTTGAACCATAGAAGGAGAAGCTAGCGTTGCCGCAAATCCCCAAAACACTCAGCCCACTACCCAGACCAACTACGATGATCCTTACCTCATCACCAGCACCGACAATCCCGATATGATTTTAGTGACTACTTTGCTAGATGGCGACAACTATCTCTCCTGGAGTTGCTCTATGATAACATTGTTGAAGGCCAAGGACAAACTGGGGTTTGTCACCGACGATTACCCAAAACCCACGGGAGATCCGGTAATGGTAAAGAGCTGAGAGAGAGCTGGCAGTCATGTTACCTCATGGATTACCAACACCATCTGCAAAGAATTAAAAGATGCTTTCTTGTCCGCGCCAACCATAAGGGATTTATGGGAGGAACTCAAGGAACATTTTGGAGAAAGCAATGGTCCGATGATGTACTCCCTCCGAAAGAGAAATCAGCTCTTCCAAACAAGGTAATCAGTCGATCTCTGCCTATTACACTAAGATTAAATGCCTATGGGATGATATCAGTTCTCTCAAACCTGCCCCTATATGTGCTTGTAGAGTTGCTAGACATTATGCCAAAGTAGAAAACGAAGTTAGGACGACTCAGTTTTTAATGGGTTTAAACGAAGAATATGCTCATGTAGTCAATCAAATAATGTTGTTGGATCCTTTTCCCACTATTAACAGAACTTATGCCATGATTTTAACTATTGAAAAACAAAGAAATATTGCTGCGGGTAATGAAGGAGCTGGTTAGATGAATATAGCCATGGCAGCCAAGGTAGGGATCACAAAAAGGTCTGGTCAAGGGAGTTTCACAAAAAAGAAACCTTTTGTGAAGAAAGAGGATTCGATTCTGTGAACATTGTGAACAATTTGAGCACCTCAAGGAGACTTCCTTTGAGCTACATGGATACCCCGAATGGTATAAGGAAAAGAGGCAGCAGCTGAAAAGAAAGGGAGCAAATGTGACAGCTGCGGTATCAGAAGGAACTACGGAAAAGTGTTATACTCCGTCAGAAGTTGCCTCAAAACAATCCGACTAGAATGTGAATCTGTCATCAATGATTCTGCAGGAGTTGTAGAAAATGATCAAAGTCAAAGGGGTAAATGAGGTGAATTTTGCGGCATACTTAAATTATTCAGGTAACGCCCTTAATCACTTAATTCTTGTAGCTATTAAGTCTGAACTTGGCTCGTGGATAATAGATACTGGTGCGTCTACACATATGTGCTCAGTCCTGAACAAATTCATTTGTTATGAAAAAAATAAATGCCTCAATCCCGTTAACCTACCTGATGGAACCACTCAAACCATCCAATACATTGACAGGGTCATTCCCCATCCAAACTTACCCCTGTTCGAAGTCTTCCACATTCTAAGCTTTCAACATAATTTAATTTTTATAAGTAAAGTAACTGCATAACACAAATTAGTAGCTATTTTCCTTCCTAACAAGTGTTTTTTGCAGGACCTTCGGACTGACAACATCGTAGCCATCGGTGGGACTGGGAACGGAGTCTACACCTTAAAAAACAATTCTTTTCTTCCATTGGGAACTCTAAAAGTTCCTTCTTTAGCCTTTTACGAACAAGACAATACTGCTTACACTGTTATGAATGATTTTCAAATTTGGCACTCTCGTCTTGGACACACATCTTTTGGTAAAATATCACGTATTCTGTCAATTCATGTTAGGACCCCTATTGATCACACATGCGACATTTGCCCATTAGAAAAACAGGAAAGAATGCCCTTCTCAAAGCATATAACACGTACCTAAGCACCTTTTGAATTAGTCCATATTGACTTGTGGGGTCTGTACAAAGTGGCCATATTAGATGGATCAAGATACTTCTTAACAATCGTGGATGATCACACAAGGGCCACATGGGTTTTCTTGTTAAATAATAAAGCCCAAACCTTCACAACCTTGAAAATTTTCATTTCTCAAATAGAGAATCAATTTAGTCGAATGATCCAAGCTATTAAAAGCGACAATGGAAATGAATTCGTTAACCACCAATGTAGAGAATTTTTATTGTCCAAAGGAATATTACACCATAGGGCATGTCTATATACCCCTCAATAAAACGGTATTATTGAAAGAAAACACAAACATTTGTTACAAGTCACCAGGGCATTACTCTTCAATGCTAAATTACCTGAAACCCTTTGGGGAGAGGCTGTTTTGACAGCAACCTACATTATAAACCGACTACCAACCAAAGTTCTAAATTGGCAGTCACCATACAAAAAGTTAAACTGACAACACCCGTATATGATTATATGAGATTTTTTGGTTGTCTTTGCTTTGCTACTATTACCAAACCTAACGAAACAAAACTTGAGCCCAAGGCCCAAAAACGTCTTTTTCTGGGATACATGATAGGCTATAAAGCCTATAGATTAATGGATTTACAAACCAAAAAAATCTTTGTATCTCGTGACGTAGTATTCCACGAAAATACATATCCATACAAAGCTTTTGAAGTTGAAGAAAACAATCCTTTCCAGCTTCAAATAGAAAATGACCTTATTCCTTTAACTTTACACAAACAGGGCCCGCACCAAAAAAGCAATATCCTGCAGAATACTGACCTAGACCTAGAAAACACCAACACCTATCTTGAGCCAAACGAAGTTTCATTTTCTTCCTCATCAACTAGAACAGACATCTCTCAACCTAACCAAGAAGAACACCCACCATCACCAGTCATCCTTTGACGTAGTACAAGAACAAAAACGAAACCCAAGTGGTTCGACGACTTTGCGTCCGGAACCGTCACCCAAGTCCCTCTCAAAAGTGATGTTGCGATGTCGATCAACCCAGGTAATGTATTTCCTTCACCCAGCATTCTAGACTCATCATCCTTACACTTTTCTAAATCCCATCATCAATTTTTTGCAAATGTATTTATTAAGTACGAGCCCAGTTCATATGACATGACTGCCACGGATTGTCGATGGGTAGAATCTATGAATGAGCAATTGAGGTCTTTAGAACACAATGGAACATGGGAAATGATGGATTTACAGAAAGGAAAAAAAGCAATTGCGTCGAAATAGGTCTACAGGGTAAAATACAAATGAGATGGAACATTAGAAAAGTTAAAATCAAGGCTCGTCGCAAAAGGGTTCAACCATCAATTTGGGATTGACTACTCCAAAAGTTTTTCCCCTGTTGCTAAAGCTGTGACCATTAAAACTTTTCTGGCTATAGCTTCTGTGCACAACTGGCCCGTACACCAGTGTGATGTGAACAATGCATATCTTTATGGTTCGATCGAAGAAGATCTGTACATGGTGCCACCACAGGGATACGTAAAAGTGCTACCAGGTCAGGTTTGCAAATTAAAAAAATCAATCTACGGATTAAAGCAAGCTGGACGACAATGGAATCAAGAACTTATTGGAAAATTGAAGAGTATTTGTTTCATCCAATATGAATCCGATCACTGCCTGTTCACAAGAGACGTTGTTATGAATTTTCTTGCCCTGATAATTTATGTGGACGACTTGTTATTAATGGGTCCAAATTAGGAGTTGATGACTAAAGTCAAAAGCTTATTGCATTTTGAATACACTATTAAAGACTTAGGATATGTGAAGTTCTCTATTGGAATAGAAATTGCAAGGTCAAAAAGTGGTATGGTGTTGTCACAAAGGAAATTTATTCGTGATATTTTGAAAGAAACTGGTATGACAGATGTTAAGGAAGCTCCTGTACCAATTGCTCATGGAACCAAGTTAAGTGCTGATGTGGGAGAACTCATGGAAAATCCTGAAAGATACAGAAGAGTGGTAGGAAGATTGCTCTACTTGAACTACACCAGACCTAATGTCGCTTACACAGTCCAACAACTCAGTCAATTTGTAATAGCACCTCAGAAACCTCATTGGCAAGCCGTAATCTATTTACTAAGGTATTTGGAAGGCAAGATGAATCACAGAATTTTCTACCCTGTTCAACCAACCACATCCCTAACTGCATACTTCGATTCGGATTAGGCATCCTGTCCCTTCAATCGGAATTCCTTCACCGACTATGCATATTTTTGGGACGTTCTTTGATTTCGTGGAAGATGAAGAAGCAAAACACAGTTAGCAGGTCTTCAGCGGAAGCAGAGTATCGTAGTATGGCATCCACTGTCTGTGAACTGCGTTGGATATCATATATTTTGAGAGATTTACAGCAGCCACAAGAGAGTCCAATACCACTCCACTACGACAACAAAGCTGCTTTGCATATTTCGTCAAACCCAGTGTTTCATGAGCGAGCTAAACACCTGAAAATTGACTGCCATTTAGTGCAAAATTCAGTCGCAGAAGGCTTCATCATCACCAAACACATATCGATGAAGGCTTTACCTTCGCTAATTTTCAGAACCATGATCTCCAAGATGGGTTTCCTATCCTTACCTATGAATTCCATCTTGAGGGGGGTGTGTTGGACTCAGGAACAAAATAAACCAAGATGGGCCCAAGTCCTGAATGTAAAGCAAGAGGACAAAAGAGCAAAACAGAACATTGCAAAACAATCACCAGAATAAGCAACCCTGCAGCATCATCATCTTTGCGCCGTACAGCTTGCTACGCCGCACCACCTCTCATCATTTTGTGTGTTTTCTTCTTTTGTGAATATTGAGCCACCTATAGCTTAGTCCTTTTTCTTTCGTACAGTTTTATCGCTACAGTTGCTTTTAAAAATCCCAGTGCCTTCTTGCAATAAAGTGTGTGAAAAATTCACCAAAACAATTGCTTGTTTTTTTAGTCTCGATACTCTACCTTTCAAATAGGATGGTCTTTCTGCGTCAAAACTACATCGCCATGGATTTCTGAATTCGAGGGCCCAAATTTCATATTGTAGATCTTTATCTTGAGAATATAGATTGTCTTCTGGTATTGTGTAATTGCCCCCCAAAACCTTGACCAGTGATCATATCTTTAGCTGCAAAAATTGAAAAAGTAAAAGTCTATAAAAATGGCAAAGATCAAGTAAAATTAAAAATGCTTGTTTGGAGAATTTATCCTTGACAGCAATGATGAGAAACCAAACTGGTTAAGTAACTTGAATAATTTTCAGGAAACTAGGGGGAGTAATAATTTGTGACTTCATTAAGCGTTGCAACTAGCAAAGCATATTGAATAAAACAGAAAAGTTAACTAGAGTTTTCCCCAGAAAGTTTTCAGTCTTCCTCTTTCTTTCCAGGTGTCTTCTAGTTCACAAAAGCTTGCATCAAGCAGTAGATTTTCAGAACCATAAAGAAAAATCAAATGAAAATCATTTTTGTGATTGACTTGGTTATTTGCTGCCAACACTTTAACTTGCTATGATGTCTATGTGAAGCTTTGCCCATTCAGGTGTACAGGCGCTATTCGCATGGAAGATTCCGCAAAAATAATACAGCAAGAGAAGGGGCTCTAGAGACTTAGTTATTTTATAATTATTATGTTATAATTGTTGCAGTTAATGATTTCCTTTTCCGTATGTAACTGCTACTATTTGGCTTTGCCGGTATAACAAGAAGGCAATTATGCATTATATATTGGAATGATAAACTAGGAAGAGGCAAGTTTTGCCTTTATTCCAAAAAATTACATTGTTGAGATCAGAGAGTTCTCTCTTTAATGAGCTCTCAAACTCATGAGCAAATTCAATAAAAAAGGAAGAAACAACAAGAAGTATTTACAGGAACTTCTCTCTGAAACTGAAGTGGAATTCAACAGACCCATAACGAGATCTTACAGGGACCATAACAAATTGGTATCAGAGCCCTTCGTTAAGGAGGATTCTAATCGTTCATTACATCAACAATTCGAGGCCTTCATGGCACAATATCAAGCCGATCAACAACAGAATTGCGAGGACCGAGAGCGAGACCAGAAATCGTTCGAAGATCAATATCAAGAGATGAGACAGGAATTATGCGAGATGAAGTTTGCGAGTTTTGAGGGCCACCCTCACCGGCACGAACCAAGAGAGGGGAGTTCCAGTTGAACTGTAGAGGGTGGTGATGGTGGAGGTGGCATTGGTGGCTGCCAGCGACCTAACAAATTGGACTTCCTTCGATTCGATGGCTCTACCGATCTGTTGCCATGGTTGAGCCATTGTGACTATTATTTTTGGCACCAGCAGATCCCAAATCAGGATAAACTCAGTATAGTGGCATCACATTTAGAGGAAGATGCCCAGTACTGGTTTTGAAACCGGATAACATGGGAGGAATTTAAGGATTATTGTTTGCGAAGGTTTGGATCATCCAATAGTCGTAGCCAGTTTAGAAAATTATCGAAATTTTGACAGACAAGTTCCGTGGAGGATTACCATCCCTAATTTGAGAAGCTATCAGCTCGTGTTTCCTTTCTCTAACCGGAGCAAGAAATTGACCTCTTTATCATGGATTTTAGGATTCCATTGTTGTGGAAGTTGAACTCCATCATCCCACTGATCTCACAACGACAATGCATCTCGCCCGTTTGTATGAGCACCGTCAAGGAGGGCATCGAACAGAGACAACCACCAACACTGTGTCCAAACCTTGAGAATTCATTAAGCGTCTGTCCAAGGATGAGATGGCGGAGCGACGAGTGAAGAATCTCTGTTACAATTGTGATGAAATATACTCTTCGGGACATTGCTACAAGCAGTGTTTCTTCATTGCAGGACCAGAGACTTCCTCAGATGAGGAACCTTCTACAAAAGAAGATATTACTCCTCAAATTTCCATTCACGTGATTGCTGGGTTTTCATATCCCCAGATAATGCAAATTGAAGGACGAATATTTCAACATTCTCTAAGGATTTTGTTAGATACTAGCAGCACACACAATTTCATTGATTCATCCTTAGCTTCTGACCTCAACTTGGAGATTGATAAATCCAGTTGTTTTCAAGTGACCGTGACTAACGGGGAGAAATTGTACAGTCTTGGTCTTTGTAAGGATATCAGATTCCAACAGGCAACACATATGTTTCTTGTGGACTTCTATCTTTTACTGTTTGACTTTTGTAACGCGATGCTTGGAACCAATTGGTTCACCAAATTGGGTATGTGGGATTTCAAGAAATTACGTATGAACTTTGACTGCGATGGCATACATCACCATCTGCAAGCTATTCAGCGTACTGCATAGCCTTCAATTCTTCATGTTAATTTTTTAGAAGATCATGTCAACTAAGAGATTCAACATCTCCTCTTAGATTTTAAGGATTTATTTGAGAAACCTACAAGCTTACCTCCAAGTCATTGGTGTGATCACATAATCACTCTCGCTAATGGAACTGATCTTATTGTTATCCGGCTTTACCGCTACCCACATCAATAGAAGGCTGAGATAGAGCGATAATGTGATGAGATGCTGCGGAAGGGTTTAATCCATCCAAGTCAGTCTCCCAATTATTCTCCCGTGTTATTGGTGGAAAAGGAGGACTTGTCATGGTGTTTTTATGTGGATTATCGTGGCCTGAATGATAAAACAGTTAAGGATAAATTTTCGATATCGGTCATTGAAGAGTTATTCGAGGAACTTCAGAGAGCACAATATTTTACCAAATTAGACCTACGCTCGGGATATCATTAGATTAGGATGTACACAGATGATGTGCCTAAAACGGCTTTTCGTACACACCATGGTCACTTTGAGTTCTTGGTGATGCCATTCGGTCTTACGAATGCACCCTCGACATTCCAGGCCCTTATGAATTGCATATTTCATTCCTTTCTTAGGAAGTTTGGCTTAGTATTTTTGATGATATATTAGTTTATAGTAGGAGCCTGCTCGAGCATCTTTCATACTTGCGAGAAGCATTCTCCATCTTGCGACAACATCAGCTTTTCTTAAAACGCTCCAAGTGTGCTATTGCTCAAACATCAGTATCATATTTGGGTCAAAAAATTTTAGCAAACGTGGTATCTGCAGACCCAAAAAAAATACAAGCTATGCTTCAATGGCCGAAACCTACAACAGTAAAAGACTTATGTGGTTTTCTCAGATTAATAGGGTATTATCGCAAATTTGTGAAAATTTATCGGAAGATTGCTGCTCCTCTGACTTCGATGCTTAAGAAAAACTCTTTCCAGTGCACATCAGAAGCAGTGCCTGCGTTTGAACAGTTAACGGTAGCTATGTCTTCCACACCAATTTTGGCGTTACCAGATTTTTCCATATCATTTATCATTGAATGTGAAGCTTCAGGAATTGTAATTGGTGCGGTTTTATAACAACAAGGTCAGCCAATTGCTTATTTCAGCCGAATCTTTCCAGCTCGACGTCACAATTTATTTGCCTATGAAAAGGAGTTGATTGCTTTGGCCAAAGCCATTTCACATTGGTGTCCATATATGTGGGGAAACAAGTTTTTAGTAAGGATTGATCATTTTAGCCTTAAGTATCTTCTGGAGCAGAGGATCTTTACTGTTCCTCAACAACGATGGTTAAGTAAATTATTGGGATATGATTTTTCAGTGGAATATAAGGCAGGTCGGGACAATATAGTAGCAGATGCGTGGTCACACCAATTTGAGACAGATAACCCCACTCTTCTAGCAGTTTCGGCACCCTTGCTGTCCCTCCTTGATCATATTTGCCAGGAGGTTGCTACTGTACAGAACTGCAACAACTCGTCCAATGCATCCATAATGGTGAGGCCCTGGCTCCTTGGCAGTTTTTCGATTGTCTTATTTATTTTAAGAATAGAGTTTATTTCTAACACACCTCTCCATTATGTGAGTCTATTCTGTCATCCCTGCACAATATGGGTTATGAGGGATATCAAAAGACCTTTCATTGTATATCTTTGGAGTTCTATTGGAAGGGCTTGAAGTCAGCGGTCTAGGACTTTATGCATCTCTGCTCAGTTTGCCAACGTCATAAGGTCGAGCATCTCCATCCTGATGGAGTGTTACAACCGCTACCCATTCCACACCAAGTTTGGTTTGACATCTCTATAGACTTCATTGAGCGTCTGCCTTCGTCCCTTAGGAAATCTATTATTCAGGTTATGGTGAATCGATTCTCTAAGTATGCGCATTTTTTAGCATTATCTCATCCTCACACAATGGTTACCGTCGTACAACTATTCTTTAATCACATTGTCAGACTGCATGGATTGCCAGAAACGATTGTGTCTGACCTAGATGCCATCTTCCTTAGCAATTTTTGGAAGGAACTCTTCACCCTATATGGTACTCAACTGTGCTTCAGCTCTTCCTATCATCCACAATCTGATGGTCATACTAAGGTCGTCAACCGCACACTTGAGATGTATCTTCGTTGCTTTACTAGTGATAAACCAAAAAAATGGTTGGATTGGATTTCTTAGGCTGAGTATTGCTACAACACCAGCTTCCATTCCTCTCTCAAGTGTACCCCCTATGAAGTGGTTTATGGACGTCTACTACCAAAACTAATTGCTTATACACCAAATGCTTCCCGACTAGCTGCGGTTGAGGAGGCACTCAATGATTGCGACAAGATATTGCAGCTTCTCCGTTCCTTCCTGCTTCATGCTTAGTTTATGATAAAGAATAAGTATAACGCTAATCATCGGCATCTTGAGTTTGCTATTAATGGGTGTTATTGAAGTTGCAGCTGTACTGCTAACGGTCCTTACGGGAGCGAGCTAATAAAAAATTATCTCCTAAATTTTATGGTCCTTTCCAAGTGATTGCTCGTATTGGCGAAGTTGCTTATTGTTTGGAGTTATCGTCGGATGCTCGCATACAACCCGTGTTTCATGTTTCATGTTTCATGGCTCAAACCATATCATGGCTAGGATGCCCATCTCCTTAGGCCGACTCTGCCTCCGGCTCCTGGTGATACAGAACTACCCCAACCCCAAGTCGTGTTGGACACTCACACTTTCCACGGTACACCGTAGGTGCTCATCCATTGGCAAGGACATTCTCCTACCGATGCTTCTTGGGAAGCTATTGACGACCTCCGTAATCCCTACTCTTCCTTTTCGCTTAAGCACAAGCTCCATGTCGGGGAGGGGAGTAATGTTGCACCCATTCAGGTGTATAGGCGCTATTCGCATGGGAGGTTCCACAAAAATAATGTAGGAAGAGAAAGGGCTCCAGAGACTTAGTTATTTTATAATTATTATGTTATAATTGTTGCAGTTAATTATTTCCTTTTCAGCATCTAACTACTACTATCTGGCTTTGCCCGTATATGGGGAAGGCAGTTATGCATTATATACTGGAATGATAAACTAGGAAGAGGCAAGTTTTGCCTTCATTCCAAAAAATTACATTGTCGAGTTCGGAGACTTCTCTAGTCCATGAGCTCTCAAACTCATGAGGAAATTTAATAAAAAAGGAAGAAGCAACAAAAAGTATTTACAGGACCTTCTCTCTGAAACTAAAGTGGAATTTAACAGACCCATAACAAGATCTTATAGGGACCATAATGTAAGCCTCCTTATCTTTCCAAGCAATGACTTCTTATTTTGAGAGAAATTGTAAGGATCGCCACTACTCCCTCCATCTCCCATCTTAAAGTATAAATAGCCATCTTCTAGTCCAAAGAGTATTTGGCCACCATAATGTGCAGCAAAGGGGAGTCCCATAGTAAAAATTCTTCTTACTTGTCACGATTGGACAGTTTTCACCTGCAATTAGGCCATAATAGGTTGTTGTTAGAAATCATAGAATTTCTGCCCATAAACAATCCAGACTTTTTATCGAGGTAGTTTCTGATGAGGTGCCATTAGCACTGAATTCTGCTATGATGCTATGATATTAGCATGGATACGCCCCATTGGCCATTGGTAGGACTCAATTTTGAAGGATCACATCCAGAATCAGAGTTGCATGAACATCTTCTAGAGCACTCTGACCAGTTAAGCTTAGTCCAGTTAAAAGAAGCAAAGAAACGATCATTTTCTGAAATTTCAGATGAAATGCAATGCCCATCAACCCCAGCTCAGTATCAGAAAGCACTATATTAGTTAAATTAAGAAAAGGGTGATTCATTTAGCATCAACATTTCTCCAGATCCCTCTTCAGGAATAGTTGCCAACCAAATCTTTCCAAGTTCATATGCCAAGAAGATGCGGTTCGAGCCATTAGGATGAGCTACCATATTCAAGTAGGACCTATTCCCAATTTTTTCAAGGCAGAGACCACCTGGTGGATTTAGACTGGTGGAACTGTCGAATGAAACTGGTTCACCATCAAAACCCACAAAACCATCTGCAGAAATTCCACCAAATTCATTACAGAAAGCAGTCTTGGATTCCCATAAACCCGTCAGCTTAGAAGACGAATTGAGCAATTTTCCAAATGCAAACGGAGATTCTGATATAGATATATTATGGCATGGGTTCGAGAGTTTGGAGCAAAAGTCGATTGCACCAACTTGGGACTTGGTAGAATTAATTGGAACAGTGGAATTGCAAAGAACAGGAAATGTTCATGGCAGAGATTAAACTGTATATAGCTCTGCCGAAAATGGGTCACATCTCTGTCAAACACAAGGATTCGTAATAAAGGTTAAGTCTTTCCTTGCATCTTATACAGTTGGCTTAAGCAGGAAAACAATGACACAACTAGCTAACATAAAGCCCATAAAAAGATAATACAGTTTTGCAATGCAACCTGCTAGGTACATAAACTTAGATTTATTTTTTCATTTGATTGTGCATCACAACAATTAGCTTTTTATGACACCAAAGCTATTGTACAAACAAACAAAACAGCAGTTCTGTAAACGCACTTTACCGAGCAGGGATTGACTTCAGGAGAGAATCACAAGTGGGAGAAAAGAGACTTTCAATGCAATAAACTGATTCTGCAGTGTCAAATCTTCAGTAAAGATGCCGCAAACACTTCCATGGTATTGACAGAAAGGAAGAGAGGTTTCCAGGGTAAAGGGTGCTCCTGTTCCAATAAAACTTTACAATTAAGGATAATTTAGAGATCATCATGGCAGAATGGTAATAAAATAGGAGCAAGAGCTATTTCAAGTCTAATTAATAGAAGGAATCAAAAGACACACTTAAATTAGTACATAACGGTAGTGAAAAACCATGACGAGTGAGCAGCAGAATGTAATAAACTTGAAGATAACTACAAGAACAGTTGCCACTCTAAAAGAAACTACAAACAGAATCACAGTATTTGCAAGAACAGCAAATAAAAGATAGACCCCAAGTTAAGATTTCCTAAAGGCTCACTCCATTTCAGGTATTAACTATTCTTCCATGTACCAACTATCCAGTCAATGTTATGCAAATTTATTATTCCCAATAAGATTAGCAAACCAAGTTTGTTGTCTTTCTTTAGTAGACAGACGACCTTTCTTAAACTTGATATCCAAAAAAAACTACTTCTTTAGATTGGGAGCATCAATATTCAATAAACTATATTATATTCGTGGACATATGTTTCCATGGTTGACTTTTATAAGGATGCAAAGATTGACAAATCAGATTGCGAGAAAAGTTAAAGTTGGCCTTTGACTTAGATATATCCATAAAACACAAGTCGGGGAAGAAGTCATAAAGAAAAGGTCAACTTCAACATCAAACTGTATCCCATTTGGAGCTTTCTTTTAATCTTAAAAGAAATCATATCCAATAATGAAGTTTAATTCGTTGAGGATAGAAACATTGGAACTGAGAATTTAGCTAGAAATTCACTAATTAAAGGTTCATGAGTTCTTCAATAACTAGCCACAGAATTATGTTTTCAGTCATCAAAAAACTGAACAAGAAATGAAATGCTTCGGAGTAACATTGTAAAAAGTGAAAACAAAACTAATCAAAATCATGAAAAAAAGAAGAAGAAGAAGATGGATTAACAAGAATTTATGAAGATATCCAATTAAAACTTTTAACCGATTGAAAGGAAATTAGCCCCAATTTGCTGGTGGAGGATAATCTCATTCTGTGATTTATGCAGTCCTTCAATTTATTTAGCTGAAAATTTTCTCATTATAAAAAAATAAACAAATTTCTCTATCTTTTTCATTATCTTGTCATTTTGAAAATTAAAAGAAAATATTTTTAAAAATCGGGAAGTTAAGTTAATTGTTAAATAAAAATTAATTGATTTTTATAAGAACTAAATAATTTATGAAAATTGACCAATTAATTAAATAAACTGATTAGTTTTTAACAACAAGAATTATTAAAGTAAATAGAAAGTTAAAATCTTCAAAATTTCTATGGTTTAATTGATTGGTTTACTTTTTTAATTATAGAAAAATATAAATACCAAACGGAATTAAATCAAATCTCTTAAGTTTACAGACAAAATTTATATTTTCTTGCACTAAAAAATTTTCAAAATCAAATCTTAAACTATAGAATTAGGTGAAATCCGTACTTAGCCAAAATAAAATTTTAAACTCATCACCAGCCAAATTAAGGTTGAAGAACTAAAAATCAAATTTCCAACTCCAAAATCAAGATTATAAGTTACAATAATATCTACTGAGAGAATTTCATAAATCTACTTTGTGTATTATATATTTTGTAACACTCTCACCTAGAACTAAAACTTTTATTTACAAACATTGAAAAACGTGTAACATTCTCACCAACAAAAGTTTACATTTACAAACATTAAAAACGTGTTTTGTAATTAAAACGACCGGATAGAGGATATTTTGCTGCGCATAAATATTTTATCTACTGATTTGGTCTTTCTTGAATTAAGAGATTAGAATTTATGAACCTAATGTCATTTTTCTCTTTTTAAATCAATAGTTATTATTTTTAATTTAATATATGATGTATTTAATTTAATTTTAGGTTCTTAAATATTAATAAATACCATTGTCTAACTAAGTTTTTTTAACAAATCAGAAAGATTTTTTTTCAAGTTTTGAATTTGTTCATTTAGAATATGGGCTCTTCTACTTCATTTTTATTTTTATTTATTTTTTTTCTTATAGCTATGGCAGCTGCTGAAGCAGCTATTGGGCTGACTATTGTTTTGTCAATTTATCGTAATAGGAAATCAATCCGTATCAATCAATCCAATTTGTTGAATAAGTATATATATATATAATGTTAACTTCAAAAATTATAACTAACAATTGCTTTGAATTGTCTTCATAAGTTTTCTAAGAGGAACCTTTGATTTGATAATTGATTTAGTTAGAGGAAAGCAAAGTGTTAAAGTTAATCTTTATTTTCTCATTTCACACCTAGTTTCTATTAGGTAAAAGTACAAATTTGACCATAATGTTTCCCATAAAATACAAAAACTTTAATATTTCGAATCATTCAACATAAACTCTAACAATTGTATAATGTTCAAATTAAACTTTCAATAGATAAAAATTTAGACATAGTTGTCTTTAGTACTTATGTGCTACCTTAGATATGACATTAGTTTTTTATTAGACATGTGAGTCCCATTAAGTCACCCGTGGTTTAATTGAATCCACATATCAGATTTAACTTAAATAATTTTAATTTAATTTTTTGTTCTATTTAATTTTATTATAATTTAATTAACTTAATTTAATTTTAATAAACCTTAATTAACTTAATTTAAATATAATTTTTCAAAAATCTCAATACGAATTGCATTTGTCTTTAATGAATCCTAACTTATATTTTAGAAATTGAGAGTTTTTTCATATATAGATCAATGGTACTCTCAAATCACCAAAGAATTCATTAAATCCCTATTATCTCCAACCTGACTCTCTTTCTCTAATTCTCCAACCTCATAGCTCAGCTATATCACGAGAGACAAATTTACTATATAAGAAAGATGAACTTTGAGCAACAAATTTGGAACTTGAATGACTATGGAAGGTTATTAAACAAGCTCTAAACTTATTCTCTATTAGTGATGAACAAGTTAAGGCTTTCTTGAAAGGGTTATTAATAGTATTAAACTTTAAGAGAAAGTTTGGGTTTGGTGATTCTGACAAGGAGTTAAATTTAGGTTTAGAAAATGAGAAGCAAAAGAGAAATACACATGGCTTTGAAAGAAAAATCCAATGAGGGAAAGATGGTTAGAGAAAATTTCTAGGTTTGGCGACTCTGATGAGGAGTTGAAATTGAGTTTGTGAAACGAGAATCAAGATAGAAATAAAGATGAGCTTTAGAAAAAAATCCAATCTTGGCGTTCAAAAAGAGAGGAAGATGGTTAAAGAACATTTCATTGTCAAAATATAAAAAATAAGAAAAAGATAAAAATATGATAAAAATTAAAATTTAAGGTATAAGAATAGAATGCAAAGATGACAACACCTAGACACTATGGGGACAACAGAAAAGAGAAAATCAATAAGGAGGATAAAAATGGGGGTAAAAAAAGAAGAAAGAAGGACAAAATAGAATGAGTTAAAAAAATAAACATAAACAAGAAAAGCATGAAGAACAAGTAGAGGAAAATGATATGTTGCAATAATTAGGAGGAAAACAGTGGAGAAAAAAAAAAGAAAAGGATGAATATAAATTAAAAAAAAGCCAAAAAAAGTGAAAGTAAGAGTAAGAAAAGGAGAGGAAGTTGTAATAAAAAAGAAAGGAGAGTAATCAACTAAAAAAATGATAAAGAACTAGAAAACCATCTATAGAGAGAGGGCACAAAGATAAGAGGAATAAGAGAGCCCGAAAATAGGGAGAAACATGAAGAAGAGATAAGAGAGAGCAATAAAAAAGCAAAAGAAATAAAATAATGTGGAAACAAACAAAAAAGAGATTGGATAAAGAAAAGAACAACATAAAACTTCTGACTTTGATCTCTTCTTCTTCTTCTTTTTAGTTGTTTCTTCAACAAATGACAATACCTTCTAATGTATAATCAAAGAAAATGAAGAAACATTAAATTAAATTAATTTAAGTTCCATTACGTCACATGCATGGCATAGTAAGACCCACATGTTTAACAAAATATTAAATTAGTGCTATAATTTTTTTTTTTGGATAAAAATTAGTGCTATGTTAGTGTAGATGGAAACTTAACTCCATTTAAATTTTTATCCATTCAAGACTTAATTTGACATTTTACAAACATTAAGGTGATCAGTAACAATACATGGAAATATGAAGCCAATAAGTAAGTAGAAATTTTATAATTATTAGAGCGACCATGTATGAATTAGTGAAGTAATTAGGGTGAGCTGATAACCCACATCACAATGAGTTCTCTCTAATAAGATAAATGATGTAGATTCTACTCAAATGAAACAAAAGATATTATTGATAAATAAAATTATATCTTGTTCATTGATTTTTTTATATCATAATTAGGGTTTCTCACTGATATTTCATTAATATTCTATCATAGTTAGGAAAGTCAAAATAACTTTTGTGTAAGCTTTTGATAATTCATTCATTCAATAATATTTTTCACTAATTATTCAAGATTCTTTTGTTTCCATTTAAAGATTATGTTCTTGGAGTAAATACACATACACTTTTATAGGCTTTTACGAACGGTTAATTTTATAATTAATATTATTTTATTTATTCTAATTCTTTTCATCAGTCTAGTTTTTTCAACTAAAAAATTCACTGCTTTAATCTTTATTAAAAATATATAATTTTAAATCACATTTATAAAAATAGGTGCAAATATATGAATAGACAATATAAATGAACGTTTTGAAATAAAAATTTTTGCTTTATTATTTGTCGCAAGTAAAAAATGCAATATTCTTAATTGTACATTAATAATTATTTAATTAGACATGCTTGGATATGAGACCTTTTAAAAGATGAAGATGAGATTGTTAATAAATAGTGTTTGTTTTTACATAAACATGCCTTTTCACTCTCTCTCCACCCATTAAAAAGGTAGAAAAAGAAGATTTAAAGAATAAAAATATATTATAATGGCTCTTGTAGAAGAGAAATATTAATTCCTCAACTTAATAATATATTGTTGAAAAAATATATTTATGATGACTAATTTTGTTATGGAGACACAATAAAAGTAAAGACAATCATATATAAGGTATGAGATATATAGTTATGATGCTGGTTTTTCTCTTCAGACATAATACACAAGAATGTAGCACAACATAAGCATATAACCCTGAGAGAGCATCAACCAATCGAGAAGGATATGATTAAGATCCAATCATAGTCAAAGTCTTGTCTAAGTTTTTCATTATTTGTATAAAAAGGAGACATGAATTATGTGTTCTACACACTCCCATCATATTTAAATATAATTTTATATAACTATACAAGAAAGAGAACCTGAAAATCAAGGTATATTTTTGTTGGTTTTTTAATAAAATAAAATAAATAACTAACCTTACTAAGATTAATGTTTCAGATTATCTTTAATACTCTCCCTTGATGATTTACTTAAAATCATTATTTATTTCATCATCTTCTTTCCTTAGGACTCTTTGAAATATGCAAGCTACAAATGTATCTGTTTTAACATCTTTAAGTTATTATTTTTTCAAGAATATGCAAGTTAAAAAAATTTCTTTTCTTACTTCTGTTCATTCTTCATCAAATTTTCCTTTTATATGTGCAAGTTGTTAACATAACCTCCTTACTATTATTATTTTTATTAGACTAACCATTATTTTAATGATAACAAAATATATTACTATTAATGTTTTTATGTTTGGTGATATTATTAAGTTAATTTATTAAATATTTACACAAAAGATCAAATATCAAATACAATAGAAGGACAAAGTGATTAAAGGATCAGAATAACCAAAGCGGATCACCAAATTGAAGCCACTCCATATGTAACAATCATTATAATCTTTCTTGTAATCTTATCTTGGTAATTCAAATGAATTAAGGGATTAAATATTGCATAATCATTTTATTGTGTCCACAATTTATAAATCTTTCCATAATCAAGATGAAGTTTGGTTTAAGTTTAAAGAAAACATTTTTAATGCATAACAAAACTTGTAAGCAACTTTTTAAATGACTTTGGGTCAAGTTTTTATCAAAAGAGCATGTTTTAATCTTTGAAAGAACTTAAGATTTTTTGAAAACCATATTTTTAGGAGATTTGATAGACTTATAATAGAGTTAGCTTGATATATGTTAGGATTTTAAAATATATAATTTGGCATTTCATACATATATAAGTCGACTGATATCTTTAGAAAGAGATAGTTTGTAGACTATAAGTTTATGTCTGAATACTTGTTAATACACTAGTATTGGTCAACTAGTATTAGTATTACACATAGTTGATTAGTATCAATGTTACTAGCTAATTTTGACTTATCAGGGATTTATTAACAGACTTGAGAGGTCACTAGAGAGAGTATTTGGGTGAATACGAGCGTAAGTGATATATATTGAATCTTAATTCATTGGTGTGAGTGAGAAAGAAAAGTTTTAATTAGTTGTTTGTAAATGTACTAGTATAACAATTAGGAGAATTGCTTAGGATATATATATATTATGGGGATTTCTCTTTATCTTAAATAAGGTTTATAGATTACTCTTTAATCATGGTAAAGCAAGATAATTGTAAATTGGAGAGTTATTGGTAAAACCACTTTAAATAAAAAAATCTCTCTCTTTTCCTACTTACTTTTTCTATTATTTTATTTATATGAATTTGTTATAATCTTCAAACAGAATAATCAATTCATTCATTAATTTTCAAATATATTAAAAAATGAACACAAATAATTTATCCCTTTCTTTCTTTTATCTAGAGACCAACAACCTTCATATTACTCTTTTTAAAGTAAGTTGCAAAGTCTACCTTCCATATTTCTTTATTCTTTATCATTCACTTCTCCAGTTCACCTTTTGTTTTTTGTTTTTTCAGTTTTCAAAAAGTTACTTTCCTTGTTACTTCTTCATCTTTTAGGCCAACCGTTCTTTAAGACTACGAGGATTCTAATAGCATGTTGGAAAAAATACATTTATATATGATACTAACTTTGTTCTGAGGACACTGCAAAAACAAATAAACAATATATATATATTTAATGTAATAAAATATGACAACCGAATAGAAACATAAGAACATATAAACATGAGAACAGAGAAGAATATGATCAATATCTAAGTCTCGTCCTAGCTAGAATAATAATCTTGTTCAAGTTTTTCATTTCAAAAACATAAATTTATACATAAAGAGGACATAACAAGCTCCCATTTTTTCAAATATATATGAATTCATGCAAGCAAAAATAACCTTAAAATAAGGGTATGCTTATGCTATTTTTTGAAAATTCAACTCCCCATTTGATTTGACCATATATATATTTTCAACTTCTACCTACCTCAAGTCTGTCTTGATCTTCTATCTAGAATAATCTACATGTTTTCTTTTCTTTCTGTTCACTTAGAGAAATAACCTTTAAAGCACTTATTCTCGGTAGCTCGTTCCTTGGAAAAATTTACATCACTCACGCCAACCATCCTCCATTTCTGCCTTCGTATATGCCGTAATCATTCAATTCCAAATATCCTTTCAAGCACTTATTCTCGGTATCTATTTCATTTCATAGTATGACCTCGCCGGGTATAAAAGGAAAAACAAAAGAAACAACAGATTAAAAGATTGGTTTTGCAAGTTCATGATAAGTTAATTCACGTTACAACTTATGAAGTCTGCTTTTAAAGTATAGAAAATATGTTACAATCGTCTAGGGACAACAAGTTAAGGCACTTCCTTAGCATGATTAATGCTAGAAAAAGATCATACTACTACATAAAATCCCTGGTTGCAACTTTCTACATAAACAGCCTTCCACCAAAATAGTGAACTGTGAAAATGTTGAAAGCACTTCCCAAATTGTCTTTATTTCTTCAGATATTGTTGGGGTTTTCTTTTACTATTTATCTACATGAAACGTGAATCTTATCATTGCATTTATGGAAAACCAGAGATGATCAAAGTTCAGAAATCCTA
Organism: Erythroxylum coriaceum; assembly: GCA_026874005.2. Taxonomy (NCBI): domain Eukaryota; kingdom Viridiplantae; phylum Streptophyta; class Magnoliopsida; order Malpighiales; family Erythroxylaceae; genus Erythroxylum; species Erythroxylum coriaceum. The sequence continues at coordinate 247,873 of JANQAP020000249.1, forward strand.
AATCATCAGTCTAGAAATAAAAAATAAAAAAAAAAGTAAAAGGATGGAAGAAATATAATCACTCAAGCCTCTTCATATAAGAAATTAATTCAATTTAACACTTTTGAGACTGAAATATGCGGCTGCATTTTTGAGTTCATTTTCCATCACACGTTCATTAGTTTGTGTTGTTGTACCCCTCAAACACGATTCAGCGCTGCATTTAAAACGAAGTTTATAACTATTTGAGAATAGAATATGTTTTTTAACATTTAATCTGCTTATGATCAAGATTAAAAAGAAGAAGAAGAAATGAGAAAAATGAATACCTTGACTTGGAAGCCTCTTTAGACTCGACATAAGATTCTCTGTCATCAGCAATTGCATCCAATGGAATGTCATCATAATCCTCATGAGAAACTTCCATCTCCTGTTGATCAGGACATACTTGGGAAAGAAACATCTGACAATGACCGATGACTGCACCACTACTACTGTTATAATTAGAATTGTAATTTTGTTTTAACATGTCATTTCCTGCGTCTGTATAGTAAGACACATTTGGTGCAGTACTGTTGAAGAAGTCGTTGGTCTGTAGTGGCATTCCATTAATGCCTAAATGGGATTGATGATAAAGTGTAACTGTATCTTCTGCATTCAATGGGAAAGAAGGCTCTAACTGTGGGGGAGTGACTTGTTGATCTCGGTAAAATGCAAGCCAAGCTTTTACATAGCGTAGTTCTTCAACTATTTGTAGCTCTTGTAAGCGTAGGTGCCATATTACACCCAGACATCCATGAACGGGAAACTTTGCTCGCATTTCAGACTCAAATTTAATCGATTTCATGGCTTCATCATGCTCATCAGGATGTACTTCTTTTAGTATCTTCATAATGTTAGAAACTCCAAACAAACGGTGAGCATCTTGAAACACTTTCTGCTGATCCGCCGGGAAGTATGGGGCTAAAGGGCAATCTTTTGTGCATCTTCTTCGTTGGTATTTACACACTGCACAGGCCTGGCTTGTGCCTCCTTTAATGGTCATTATAGGTGCCACAAAAGCATACTAATCGGTGCTAGAAAAGGCAAAACAGAAGAGAGGACTTAAAAGAAAGTGACTAAGAACTAGAATCGTTTGGCTAGTTATTGAACAACAAAAATGTGGTTCTTTTGAATTTCAAAAAAGGAAAAAAAAAGAGCTGGAACCGAAATAGACCCAGTAAACCACTAAAGGTTTTTAACTCCGATTCAAAAGGTAGATATTATTTTAGCTATGCAGTATCTTTGAAGGTCATGATGCTACACAGTTACACGGTTTCATATGGTTCTCTTTAGATTTTACAGTTAATAACGTTATCTCAACGTTACTGCTCACTCTTTGACCCTTTCAAACAAGACGAATAACGTTCCTTGATGTTACTAGGCTACAACGTGGCAATTTTCTTATAACAGCCTCAACAGTTCACTTGCTAATATAACAACTGTTTGTGTTTGTAATATTTTGTTGATATTGCATGTCATAATTATATGCAACATATTTTTCAAATATAAGTCCTTCTGGATTGAAAAATGGATTATCCCTTTCTCTTAGTTTAAAACAAGAATTACTAAGTATAAGATCAGGATCTACGATGTAATTTTATAAAATTATATGATAACACATTGACCAAATGATCAATATACTAATTATCAAACTATGAAAACATCGAAAACTAATAGATTCCAAGTACAAAGACTTTTTTTTTTTGGGAATTAATGATCCCATCAAGATCTAACCTCAATATTTATATTAATTTGGATTAGAAGTACTTAAGTTTTAAAGATGATTTATTGTTAATTTGAAACTAATCTTGGAAAATTTTGAAACATGAAGAGGTTAATTAGAAGTACTCAGCAAAACTTTAAAGATGGAAATGTGTTATAATTATTAATTAAAGTCTAAACAAAATCCCTCTTCTAAAATCGTAAGTATATGTGAGGTAAAGATCGAGATCATATCTCCTGCACATTAAGAATTCTATACCATAACTATCAAATTTCTTTATCGACTCTGATCCTATGATTTTACAAAGGTCACTGTGGGACTCAAAATTTCACTGAAGTTAATCGCCAACACCTTTTGCACGAAAGTCTCACTTAGGTTTATTTAAGTAAGACTTCAGCTTTCAACAACTCTCAAGATGATTACCTTGCACCCTCGAAGAAATAATGCTACCAAGGCAATAAGAAAATAAAGGCAACCAGAAAATAAGAGAGATACGGTAAACTAACCTTTATATTACTTTTCCTCATTACAAGGAATGCTCTTTATGAATAAATGAGGAGAGCAAAGCTCGAATAAGCTATATATAGGCACTCTAGCTTGAAAGCCAAGTTATATTCAGAATCCTACTTAAACTGAACTGCCTAAGATCATGCTAAGATTACATCTATCTCTATCAGATTATATCACATGGACCAATTAGATGACAGCCCCATCTAATTAGGACTCTAACTGATAAGATAGAATCTACAAGATAACAGAAAGATAGAGTTGACAACTAACGTCCTTATCCTCGAAGATCTCCGCTATCTTCAGATATTGAGTCCCACTGTAACTCTAACTCCTAGTTGTAGCCACATCATCCAAGATCTTCCCACGATCTCTAGCTGCTTATGATGCAATGTGATCTTACCGAAGCCCACGTAGCACACTAGCCTGATCCAATGCTTCCCACAACAAGTTCGCTAGTCGTGGTCCATTCATCCGAGCATGTGCCAAGTCCTTAGTCCATCAAGTCCTTAACATGGGTTGAGTCAATCTCCATAAGATTCGAGACTCTACCAAAATTCACACCAATTCTGGTCCCACTCGTCTATGTTTGCCTTAGTATTTTCGCATACCTTCCTCATGCATGTAATCTAGCTAACCTTCCACCTAAGGTGTATAGTGAAGGTCGCTGAGAAGTGCTCCGAAGTTTAAGGGTTTAACACATGATAAATTACTCTTATTCCATGAAAAGATATAGAGAAGACTTTTGTTATTCTGATTATATAAAGACCAAAGATAGAGAACAATATAGTGTTGTGCTAAAGTAATGTCTGTTGCTTATATAAGCACTTATGAAAGTGTATAAGAAAGCACACAAAAACTAACTCATAATTACTGACAGTTGCAACTGTTAATTGTACTATTGCGCAACCTCTATTATTATTACAACTACTTTTATTCTGCAATTACTATTATTCGAACAAATTATTCATGAAATCAAATTACTTTTTATTCCAAACAAATTAACAACACATGCAATTTTGATTTGATACAACTTTGACCTATGTTCCATATGGAAAGCCTTGAATTTCAAAGGTAAATTATTTTCTTACTTATTAATGATAAAAATAGAACTATTTAGACCTTTATGGAGTGACAAAATGGTCATCGCTACAATAAAATTCAAAACTTCATAAATATGGTCCAAAATTAGTATCAAGCCAGTATAAAAGCTATAACAAAACTACCAGTGAAATTGAAACTCCTGTACATATCTTTTTCTTAGTAAAGGGATTTCACATCAAAGGATTTGCGTATATACCCCACAAATGCAGACATTTGCTTGATAAAGCTAAAGTTTTGTTGATTCAATCTAGTGTGCCTAGATCAAATCATCAACTACTCTTTCACTTATATGAACCATGTAGATAACCCTTCCTAACCTAAACGTGCTTATGTTTTCAGCTTCCAGCTTCATCTTTTCAGCCATTTTGAGTTCCTTCATCTTCACCCATCCTTTCTTGTTTCTTTCTAGCATTGCCTTTGATGACAGTGTTTTCCCCATAAAACAAAACATCATTCGACTTCATTATAAACTACAATGGAGTTAGATTTCCCACCTCTACCCTTCTCCCTCTTCCCCTCCTTCATCCTCTTCTCAAATGGCATCACCCCTAGCATCTCACTCTTTGTCCCCAACTCACTCTACAGATCAAACTATCCCACCCCTATCCCCAACCATTGCTTTTCCACATGCTAAAGCTTTTGTTCTGTCTGATAGTGTGCATCCACAGAATAAATGGGCTAGAAAGACTTGGAAATAGGTTGTGGGTGACAATTCAGATTCTTCTTTGATCTACTGTCCACCGGTTGAGATTGAAGGAAAGCTAATGGTAGCTCCAAGTCTAGACATTCTGCAAGAGGGTGCTAGGTCATGGGAAGCGGCATTCATTAGTTTTTTTATGGATAAAAGGCCAGCTTTTCTAGTGATACAAGCTTGGATTTAGAGAAATTGGAAAGGTAGAGGGCTAATGGAAGTTATGCTAATTGAGGAAGATAACCTAATCTTTACCTTCTCCTCTAAATTGGTAGCTTAAAAGGTAATTGAAAAAGGCCTTTGGCACATTTCTCAACTTCCTTTATTTCTTCAAAATTGGTAACCGGGTATGGAATCAAAGAAAATTAGATTGAAAAATATTCTTTTTTAGGTGAATATCCATAATATTCCTTTGGAATATTAGACAATTAAAGACTTGAGTATGCTAGCTAGTTATTTGGGAAAACCAATTTGTATGGATTAAAACACTACTTTGAGAAAACGGATTGGAATTACACGATTATGTGTGAGTATGGATATTTCTAAGGAAATGAAAGACAATATTCCTATCCTAAGATTGACTGATAGGCATTATTTCAGAGAAGAAAAGGTATTGGTTACATAACAATGGAGGCCTTCCCTAAAAACACAAGGCAAATAATGGAAACCAACGGGGAGAGTTTTCACTAGAGGAGATTATTGAGAGGTGTTGGGTTTGGAGAAGCAAAATTCTGCATATAAAAAATTATTGGAGGAAGCTGAACATATTTTAGATAATCTTGAAAGACAAGGTGGATTGTTTCATGTTGAAAGTGAACTAACCACAAAAGATGAGAGTGCCCAAGTGGAAAACTTTCTATATTTAGATCAACAAGTGAAAATTCAACAGTAACCTTTGACTGCCTCCGATAAACTGTCAGGGAACCACCGGGAAAGTGAAAAGGAAATTAGTGGGACAACTCCTTGTCATAGAGACAAGGAAATCCAACTAAATGAGCATACCCAACAGTTGGAAGAACAGCAGAAAGGAGCTACTCAAGAGGAATGTTTTGAACAAGTAATTTCACGGAAAAGTAATAAGAGCAGTAGGAAAGGATCCAAAGGGAAAAGCAATCTCATATGACCTTGATAGTTTGGAATGTAAGAGGAATAAACAACCCTTCAAAGCTTAATGCGATAAGGGATTTTGTTCTAAAGGAATAGCCTTTGTTATTTTGTTTGTTGGAAACAAAAATTAGGAAAGCTAATATGAATAAATTAGGTTGTTTGGGAAGCAAATGACAATGTCTCACAAATTACCAATGTCATGCCTATGAAGGATTATTATTGTTTACGATGGAGACTTCTTGTAAGTGGAAGTACTGGAAACCAATCAACAATTCATTCACACAAGGCTTAACTTCAAAATGGAAAACACTTATGCTTTTGCTACATTTATCTATGACTTTAATATAGGGTTTCAGAGAACTTAATTATGGACTTCCCTTCGAAGACTCAAAGCTTCAGTTAGGGGTCCATGGTTAGTTAGTGGAGATTTTAACGTAACTCTATACATAATAGAGGTGGAAGGGAATTGCAGCCTACTCAATTACATTTCAAATATGTTTGATTGCATATAGGATGTGGAATTAATATATTTAAAATCTGAAGGTCATAAATTCACTTGGTCCAACAAAAAATGCTCAAATTGGTTCATTTGGAAAAGGTTAGACAGAGCAATGGTGAATGTGAACTGGTTAACTACCTTTTCAGAGAGTTCAGTCAACTTTTAAGACCCAGGAATTTCTGATCATACCCCTATCAAGGTGCATAATTTGTTTAAAATGATTAGAATCCGTCACCTTTTCAGATTTAACAATTTTCTAGTTAATGTGGATTTCAAGAACCAATTACTAAAGGATTGGAGCATGAGATCCATGGTACTAAGTAGTTTATGTGTTTACAAAAGCTCAAGGCTATCAAACAGGAATTAAAGTTGTTAAATTTAAGGACAGGTCAGAATTCCATGAAGGAGATCGAGGAAGCAAGAAGCAAGCTATCAATAATCCATAAATCCTTGGCAACTAGCCCAACTGGTTGCAATCTAGCTATAACTGAAAAGGAAGCTTTTAAGTCCTACTTGCAAATGGATAATCAATGTTCTTTATTGAAGTAGAGGGCCAGAATTAATGGGATTAAGGATGGGGACAGATGTACTAAATTTTTCTTCAACTCAGTGACAGTTAGGAGAAATGTCAATAGAATAACTTCGATAAAATCAGAAGCTGGGGAAACTTTATTTAGACAGGCTGAAATTGCTAAGGAAGCTAGGAGTTATTTTCAAAATCTATTAGGAACAGAAGGTTGTTCTGCTAGTAATGGAGTGAATCTTAGGCAATATATTACAGCCAGGATTCCTGAATAGGAAGCCTCTGTGCTAATTAGCTCGATCACGGATCAGGAAATAGAGAAGGTGGTTTTTAACATGAATGGATATAAGGCACCGGGTCCTGATGGATTAAATAGGTTGGGAGTCTTGTAAAGGGAGTTGTAAAGGAGTTTTTCCAAAATAAAGTCTTGCTTAAGGAAATCAATAAGACCTTTCTATGTTTAATCCCTAAGAGCTCTAACCCAGTCACTTGGAATGATTTCAGACCTATATCATGCACTAATTTCTTCTATAAGATCATCGCTAAGATATTGGCAAATAGATTAAAGGATGCTCTTCACTTACTCATCAGTGAGAACCAATAGACATATTAGGATAATATTCTTCTATTGTAGGAGCTTTTGAAAGGGTACACTCGAAAAAGAAGCCCTCAAAACTGTACTATTGAAGTGGACCTACAAAAAGCTTTTGATAGTGTTAATTAGAGTTTCTTGCTACAGACTATGGAGGTTATGAATTTTCCCCAAAAGTTGATTAAATGGATTCAGGAATGTATTTCAACTCCCTCATATGGAATACTAATTAATGGAAGCCCTACAGAGACTTTTAAAAGCAAAAAAGGTCTTAGGCAAGGGGACTCTCTTTCCCTTTGTCTATTCCTTACTTGCATGGAGGTCCTCACCCTTATGATTTTTTTTAATTTAAGAAACTTTCCTTAACTATTTTATGTTTTGCAGATTATCTTATACTTCTATGTAAGGCTAATGCTCCTTCAGTTTCTTTACTGACGAGTGCTCTCCATAGTTTTAAGGAGCTATCTGGATTGAGTGTCAATTTCCACAAAAGCTTCTTCTTACTCAGTAAAAGTGCTACTCACCTAACACATTCCTTGTCACAAGCAACTAGTATGACAAAGCAAAATCCTCCTCTTCTGTATTTGGGCATTCCTATTTCTTCTAGTAGACTAAGATTTAGTGAATATCTTCCTTTAATGGAAAAAATTCAAAAAAGATTAGGGTCTTGGACTAATAGAACTTTGTCCTATGAAGGTAAACTTCAGCTTTTAAAGTCGGTAACAATGTCTATGCATTACTGGTGCTCTTACATCTTCCTCTCCAAAGGACTTGTTAAAACCGTGCAAAAACTTATGAAGCAGTTCCTATGGGGTAAAGGAAAAGGTGAGAAAGGAATACTAAAGTGAATTGGAAGCATATTTGTCAACTGAAGGAGGCAGGTAGGTTAGGATTGGAGTCAATCAACAAGAACAACCGATTTCTAATGAGCAAGAGAATTTGGAGAATTGTAATTGAAAAACATTCACTGTGGATCAAATGGATTCATATCTATATATCAAAGGGTGAGAGGTTTTGGGCTCTAAGAATTAAAGACAGTTACTTTTGATTTTTCAACCAACTTCTCAGGTTGAGGGAAGATGTCTAATAGCATGTTACATGTCAAATTAGGGCAAGAGATAGAATATCTCTCTAGTATGATAACTGGACCAGTCAAGGGGCTTTAAATCATAATCAGTTGGCTAGATCATTGCTAGAAAGGTTCTCTAAGAAGGCTAAGCTTCAAGAGATAATTAGAAATGACAGTTGGTTGCTTTCCTTAGAAGAACTAAGACTTCTTCCCATTCCCCAATATAGAAGTCTCGGGGAGAATGATATATACTTATGGGATGGAGTTCCTGTATCAGAAATCACTAAGGCCTTGTTTGGTTGGCATGGATTCTTACTTGGAAAAGTAATCTTTTTCCTAAAATTTATATTATTATGTTTGGTTCATTTTTTTGAGTAGTTAGGAAAGTAAAGACTTTCCCAATCTAGGGAAAGTAGGAGTACTTTACTTGGATTCCAAATCCCATCACCCCCTTGGTATTTAGATTACTTTCCTCAGGAATTTAATTTAAAAAATACGTTAGCTAATTTGACCATTTCTTCTTTCACAACTCTACGACAACTCTTTTATAATAATAAGAAATTTAATAATAATAATAATAATAATAATAAATGTAATTAATACAATTAATAAA
>JANQAP020000249.1:262687-274455 GCA_026874005.2 Erythroxylum coriaceum
TGGTAATGGATAGATATCTTCCAAATACTTATCTATATGCAAAACCATAGTTAGTGGGTTAAGGTGGATAACTCCCTGCTAACTTAATGGTGTTAGTCGAAAAAATGACATCTTCTCATTACATTAGTGGCATTTGTGGAGAAAGTGGATAGTTTTAACTTACTTAGTCCCTAACTTCTTGTAAGATTATATAAATGAATCTTTTGTAGTTCATTTGGGTAGGGCATTGTACATTCAATAATCTGTAAAAGAGTTGAGATCTTTAAGAGAAAGTTTGAGAGCACTTCAAGTTGGAAGAAACTTGAGTTTCTTTCTATTACATCTTTGAGATTTGATTAATAAAAAGGTTAGCTTTATCGTAACTCTCTTTTTGGTCCTTTTTTATTGTTTGTGATAAACATTTGTGTCGTGAGAGTGGAGTGAAACATTTAAACATGAGCGACGTAAGACATTCAAAAAATAAACAAAATTATTAGTCGATGATTACAAAAGGAAGGCTGAGTTGAGCTTTGCGATTTAAGCTTGACTACTGCACGAGAAATTTGGAAAAATCATTCCAATTTCATTGTGGTCGAAAAGTTCTTATGACAAGAGCGGTGAATTGAGTGACATAATCTGAAAACACTTTATAGAAATTAATTAAATACTTTGTATGAAAACACAAAAACACTTAATATTATTGAAAATAATAAAAATATAATATGTTCATAGAATTAGTTAACTTAGTATGTAGCATTATTAAACTAGAGACACTAAACAGGTGATACCTAAATATTCCTAGTCTTTTTGAGTTAGTAGTTCTAGGTCTCATATGCACAAGATATAATATGTATAATAAATAGAATATCAATAACACAAGAGAAGTATAATAGTTGAATAGTTAAGAGAAGAGTGTTTTATAGAATATCAATACCATAAGACTAATATAATAGTTGAATAGTTAAGATGAGAGAAACTCTTATGATTTATATTGGTTCTATCTTCCTTGACTTACATTCACTCTTTAAGCTCACTTAAGAATTTCAAATTCACTATTGCTCTTATTGATGGTTAAAAGGAAGTCAGTTTAAACTTTTTCTTTTCAAGGATCAAAATAAAATTAACAATGCTTTGGTTGTTTGGAAATCTCTTTAATGCATATCTAAGGCTCACAATAACACAAGTTATCTTGTTGAAGCATAAAGCTCACTAAAACAATATTTTTTGTCTAGAAAACAAACAACTTAATGCTTAAACAACTTGAAGTCTCGTATTGCATTATTAATATTTATTAGCTCTAGTTTCTTTTGTTTCTTTTTCTAAAAGAGGAATTTTATACTTATCCTTATCCTTTTAGTTGTTTATAGGATAAATCGTTTCCATATGGAAAAAATATGATTGTTTAAATCCTAAAATTGAAGCTCAATCAAGTTTTATTAACCAAACTACCATTCATAGACGTGGACTACTCTTTGTTTGGTTGGTTAACTTGATTTGGTCTACCAAGTTGGTTGAGAATAAACTGCTCTTCCGTCAAGAACTTTTGGTGGTCTCTTACCTTTGGTACTTTCCTAACTTTTTCCTAAGCATGTTAATACCTTTTAGAATCCTTTAACTATCATCATAAGCTTCTTGAAACTTGTTACAAGTAAATTAAATCACATCAAAGTATCCAAATCTTTGTATAAATGATGGCTTTAAGCTTATTCCTCCTTTAAGTTTCATATAAAATTGAAAGTTGAATTCCATCACCAAGTTTAGTTATGCTCATATCTAAGGTCTCTTTAAGCAACTAAAATTTCTTATCCATATGCCTTTGAAGTGGAGTGAAACTTAGTTCCATGGCCTATTCTAATTGACCTAGGTGACTTTCTATCTCATCAAAAGATCCTCAATAGTCTCTTCTTCATCATTATTATTATCATCATGATAGTCTTGTACTAAAGCTTACACCACCCACTAAAGACCTCACAATTTATGTTTTAACTCACAAAATATATGATTATTAATGAGTCATTGTATTTTAAGCTTATAGTTGAAAGAGATTATTAAGTATAGAAATTATAGGATTTGTAAGTAAAACTATCAAATGATGGTGGAAGATATATGATCTTAATATATGGGATATATTTCATAAAGGTCTTATGATTGTAGAAGTGAGCCATCATAGTATTAAAGAGCACTCATCTGATCATTAAGAGGAAGTAATTTGTAAGTGTTAAAGAAGTAGAATTTTGTGAACACATTGAAATCTTTGGTCCCTATAAGTTTCATTTTGCCAACAAAGTTAGGATCATCAAAAACTAAGTTAAGTTGTTTAGTGAAAAGAAAACTCTATTATTGTGAACATTAAGTATAAAATTATAAGAATTCAAATAATTTGGAATAGTTAAAATCTCATTCATAAAACTAGGCGTAAGCTTAATAACTTGTCCATTGATAATGGAGAGAAGACAAGGATCTTATCAAGTTATAGGATGTTGAAGATTACAATAAAAGGGTCAAACATTGGTTAGATAAACCACATATTAATATAAAGTAAAGGTTTCTAACTTTGATGAACTAAATATTAAACACTATCCTTTTCTTTTAAGTACTCATAAGGTGTGTCTAGGATGAACTTATCGAGAATAATTTATTAAAATGAATAGTAAAGTATCTAATTTTTTATTTAAAAAGGGGTCAAGGAGTAGTTGAAGGATAATAAACACTACAAGTTTTCTGAGAGAGTCATTTATATCTTCTGGGAGCCATAAGAAAGAAAAGAGTTATTAAAGATGAAAAATTAAAAAAACAATTGTATATGTCTTAGCAATAAACTTCATTTACCATTAACAATCCTCATCTTGTATGAATTCAAAACAATGTGATAAGTTGATATTTTACATATTATTTGGGGTTAATTTACTTGATATTTGGCTCTTGAATGACATGTTTTATATGGATTTTATTATGTTTTCCTATATTTATTTCATTGTCTTATAGGTGATGAATTTGGGTAATAAACATGAGATTTAGTGTAACTTCTCCAAATTTGTCCAATTGAGGTGATTTTAAATTCATTAGTAGCTAGAAATTTTAGTTAGGGTTAAGGATATAACTTGTAAGGATTTGTTTAATTATTTACAAATGATTTGATTATTTGATTAGTTGAATTTATTCTCTTTGAACATAATGTTAGATTTATAATTAGCCACTATATATTAGATTATATGAAGGATTGATAGGTTAAATATAATCTACCTTTAAACTGAAGAATGATAATATCATAAACTTTAGTGATAACTATATAAATTAATAATTGTTAATGAGTTAGACTAGGTTAAGTTACAAATGGATAGGTGGTAGTTACCAATGTGTCTCTTTTAAGGGTATAGATACTTTATGTTAATTGTTATTCCAACCTAGATAGTCAATTGTGTATGATAATTGGAATTCCTTATATATGAATCCTAAATCTATATTTATTTGATTTCTCTTTATTATTTTGTTTCGTTTGTTTTCTTTAGTTTAGTAGTTTAATTATTTTTTATCAAATATAGTTTTATTTAGTTTTTTTGTTTAACTAAAATTGATAACTATAGTAACTAGCTGTCTATAGGATCGGTACTTTAGAATAAGGGTTTGACATTTTGCAACTGTTGATATCCTGTCGACGGCTTTAGATAGTTGATGCAAGTTAGGGGATCTAAAAGTGATAGCTTGGATTTCTAATTCAATTTATTCTTAAAAGTTAGTGAGCTTGTAGAATAAGCCTGTAGAATAAATGGAGGAAAAAAGCGAGAAGAGATGGATCCATAATAAGATAATTTATTAGTTTATATATAAGAGCAATAACATAGAGGATAGGCTTGGGGGCCAATAATTCATACCAATCCTTCATGCACTAAACTTGGTCAGTAAGCATCAAATTATAGCTGAAGTAAGTATGCCTTCACTTGTTTTCGACCTTTAATGGATCATTAGAAAAGGATAGATAGCATCTATCAATGAATTTTACTCAATGACCCAAACATTTTCATTTAATGGCCTCACAAAAGTCGAGTTTCAGATGAGGTATTTCCTGTATTGTATGCAAGATCGAGCTAGGATATGGATAATTTTAATAAAGGTAGATTTTTTTTAGGAGTGGGATTAGGTTTATAACACATTTATGTTGAGATTTTTCTCACAAAATAAGACAACTAAATTAAGGATGCAGATATAGAGCTTTTCATCAAAGGCAAAGGAAACCTTATATGAAATTTTAGAGAGATACATGGTTTTACTGAGTTAATGCTCTAATCATTGTTACTATTTGCAACAGATGATGTTACTATTTTAACATGTTAAAATAAATTTTGTGGACATTATAGAAGTTGAAACTATCTACCCAAATAATATTAAGGTGGTTAAGGGCATAATTAAGGACATAATTTAGACCTTGGAAAGAATTCGTCTACCAAAGTAACAAGGGGCAAATCAAAGGCATCCCTTTATAAGATCTAAACTTAATGGATCTCTCAAGTTAGATAAAGGTGTTTATGAACCATGACATAAGCAATAGGGAAACGTGCTACCAGTATGGCATATATAAATACCTAACCTATGTATGTGTGAATTTAGAGTTAACTTTAAGTGATAATGAGGAAGCACAATACTTGGCTTCCTATAGAGAAAAATATTTGATGAGGAACTAAACTTTCTCCAGTACATATAATCCAAGGTAAAGGAATCGTCTATATATTTTGTAAAAGAGTGAGAACCGGTAGTAAATAGACCATTGGGACCACTTAGGTTCTAAAATAAGCCTCACTTTTGACAACCACCACTATAAAGTAATGAGATGGATGTGACGTTCAAACAATTCATGTTTTTCATCAATATATAATTAAAACAAGTGGTTAATGAATATGCATATAGAACTTTGATGAAAAATTAGCCAAAGTGGTATAGTCAACTAATGCATCAATTTATAACTTAATGGTATAAGTTTGCTAGCTAGTTAAGGAGTTGAGTAAAAGAGGCCAAGATAGGCTTTTAAGTAACACTAATGTAAATCCTATAGATTAGGTATGAAAGATTACAATAAGAAGTAGAAAAATATTTGACTCTATTATTGCCTGAAAAAAGGAAGTGAGGAAGTGAGAAGAAGCTAAATAAAAACTTAGAACTAAGGAAATAAAACTAGACTAGTGTCAACCTTACCTACATCCGACAATGATCTTAATTTAGAGAATGTAAGATATAGGGGTAGAATAGAATTGGTACCAATTAAAGATAAGAGTAGAGACATACTTAAATGAATTCGTATATGTCAGTAATCTCATACCCTCAAAGGCTTACAATGAAGAAAAAAAAGGTAACTTGAACAAAATTTTAAATATCATCGGGAAACTAAACATCAATTTACCATTCATTAACATATTAGCTTAGACAACCTCATATGTGAAGTTCTTAAAAGAGATCATCTCCAAAAAGAAGAAGAAATTAAATAAGTATGCTACGGTACCCTGGATAAAAGAATGTAGTGCCATTATAGACAACAAATTATCTCCAAAGTTGAAGGATCCAAAGAGTTTCACCATTTCTTACAAATTTGGTAACTTTATATTTTATAAATGATTATAAGATTTAGGTGCTAATATAAATTTAATGCTTTATCAAATTTTGGAAAGATAGGAATTGGTAAACTTAAGCTGATAAACGTGTCATTTTAGTTGGTAAATTGTTCCATTAAGTACCCTATTAGGGTCATGAAAGAATTACCTGTAAAAGTATAGAAAATTTTCTTTCCAACTGATTTTCTCATGAAGGACATACAGTATGACATAAGGACCTCCATCATCTTTAGAAGACCTTCCTTAGTGACTAAAGGGGCTATGATTAATGTAGCTAAGAGAAATCATTAATTTAAGATGGGCAAAGAGAAAGTTGAGTTCTATAATTATTGGGCATTGAAGAGACCTCTGACCCTTAGTGAGAATTGTCTTAGGATGGACTTAAGGGACCATAGTGTATGTGAAATCCCTAATTTATAGAAGATCTAGTAAAAATATGTAAAGCATTAGGACTTAATGATTAAAAGGAGGAGTATGCCACCAGATATGGTGTTCATAGTGTGCATATTAGGTATCCCTTATTTATAGTGTGCATATTTAGGACGTTATAATGTATATCGTACTAATTTCTTTTCTCCTTTATGTTCAATTTAAGAAGGAAGTCAAGCTTATCCCAAAGGCGATCCAAGATGAGTAAGGAGTTAAAATGGAAGTTTAGCTATAAGACATCTAAAGAAGAAGTTGTTAATAGGCAACTCTAAAATTTCTAATCTTTAGTTTCATTTTACTTCCTTTGTTTTTAATTTTGTTTGCTAACTTATATATTATCTTGTTATCTTATGGGTTAAGTTTTGTGGAACTTCTTAGATTTTTATCTCACTACAATTTCATAGAAATAAAGGAGGAAACCTTAGTTACCTATTTTAATTGAACTTATTATCTTTATTGTTTATTATAGAGGTATTATCATGTTTAAATGTGTGTGTGGGGTAGAGGGGTTGCCCGGATGACACAAGAACAGACAATCATTTCCAGACCTTTAGTTAAGGTAGAACACCAAAACATAACAGCTTGTGTTTGTGAACTATTATGGCTATCTTATTTGAAAAATGATTTTCAAATTCTGTTGCGATTAATAGTGTCCTTCTACTGCAAATCCTGTGTTCCCGAAAGGACCAATCCATTACAACAAGTGAAGAAAGGCTTCATTAAACCTTTGTATGTATCATCTACTAGTCTATTAGTTAATACTTTTAGTCTTTGGCATTATTTGAAGTTAAGGGTGATGGGAGTTGCAGAATAGTTATATTAATAGTCACAATCGTCAGTAACTACTATTGGTCAGCTTTTCTGTGCTCTTTTACTCTTTTCAATAAGACATTGAGTTGGAATAACATTATATTGTACTCTCCCTTTATAATATTATAGTAACAAAAATCTTCCTCACCATTTTCATGGAGAAATTTTCAATAAAAATGTGCGAGTAATTACTCATATTTATATAGACTCATAGGAATGCTAGATTTTTTTAATATGATATGGATTGAGTTATATTATTTAGTCTTCATTATGTATTGATTATTTAAATTTTCATTTCCGAAAAAATCCAATTTTAATTTGAAATATAATTTTGCAATTAAAATCAAATATACTTTTACCCTTCCTCTATAATAACAAGAAATTTTTGTTTGTTATTGGTAAAATTTTGTCATTTCATGAATTTAACTTAACAGCCTGATCTATTTATACTTATAATTGAAATGAATTTAGGATCTAAAATTCAGAATATATTAATATAGTTTATATTTGTAAGTAAAAATCATAGTCAAACAATCAATTTCTTGATTTTTAGTTAATCTATATATATATATATATATATATATATATATATATATATATATTAAGAGTGTATAGTATTTTAAAGACCTATCTTTTAATTGTTAATTTAAATGATGTTAGCTTATTATCATTTAATTTTTTTGTTATTTGAGTTATTATAATAATTTTTATAAAATTGAGATTATAATGTACTTTTTTACTTCAATTATATATTATGGAAGTTACCACCTTTTAGGATTTAAGTTAGCAAGAGAGATGAGTATATACTTTATTTTTAGAAACTTGTCATTTTATGTTGAATTTTGAGTTGTAACAAGAAGGGACTTTGATTATTTGAATTTAATTACATTAATTGTTTGAAAGATTGCAAAGGGCAAACTTGGAGTAATTAGTAAAATTTTTCCTTTATGATAGTAAGGCTATAGGTTCAAGTTATAAAAACAATTTTTTTGTGAAAATGCAAAGGGTATATAATTGATGTCCCTCGAACCATAAAATCTGAAACGTCGCCAAGTCTGTTTTTTCAAATTACAAAAATAATTATTATATATTTACGGTCCATTTCTTTTGTTATGATTTATTTATTTATTTATTTTTGAGAATTAGAGAGGGTACAACATCAGAAAGGGACTCTCCTACAGACTACTCAAAACATCGTGGTTTAACTAATACACTGAACAAGAAATGACAACATTGCTTAAAATTTGGAGGAACTAAATCTTGATCCTGGTTCGGGTCAAAACCCTGACCAACGTTTTGAAATTCATACCATACAGATCCAGAAAGATACGAAACTCAGAAGCTTGGTACTGGCCATCGGTATTGGAAATTTTCCCTGGTATTAGTTGGTATTTAAAATATACCGACCTGTCCTGTAAACTCTAAAAAAGTCAGGGATCTGATTGAAAAAAAACCACAACACCTGCCTCCTCTGCCACCGCAACAATCAATTTTACTCTCTCTCTCTCTCTCTCTTATTGGGTTGGATGCAACACCACCTCTTTGAGGATTTGTCATTAGTGCAATGGGCGGTGACTCCATCAAACTTCCCTCAGGTCCTTGCTTGTGCCAACTGTTAAGACTAGCGAAGATTTAGAAGAAAAAAGGATAGGAAAACATAGGTGCAGTAAGCAACTTAAAGCATTCAGTGTGTTTAAGGACTCAGATCGTCTGTTTCACTAACTCTTACCTATTATGTGCGACAACAAATACGTCGACATTTTAATTAAAAACAACATCTCAGCTTCACGTCAAGCCAATGCCTCCTCCTTTTTTTAAATAGGCTTCCGCTTTATAATATATATTTTTGACTTTTTTTTGTTAAATTTAATTATACTACTATGACTTTAATAAAAAATTAAATTAAAGTTGAAATTTAATTATTACATTAATAAGAAAATATAATAATTAATTTTTATTATTATTAATTTTTTATTGATTATTATACTTATTATTAATTTTATTATTAATAATAATAATAATAATTAAATTCCTTATTATTATTAATTTTCTTCTTCTTATTGTTAAATTTTTTATTCTTATTATTATTAATTATTATTATTAATTTTCTAGTTTATATATATATGGTGTGACTTAACATGTCACACCTGTGACATGCAAGCATATATATTTTGTATTATAATTATTATTATGATGATGATTATTATTATTATTATTAATTTTTAACTGATTATTATACTTATTATTATTAATTTTATTAAATTCTTATTATTAATTAAAATTTATTAATTAATAATAATAATAAATTAATAATAATAAGAAGAAAATTAATAATAATTAAGAAATTAATAATAATAAGTAAATATACTTAAGTAGAAAATTAATAAGAATAAGAATAATAAAATTAATAATAATAAGAAGGAATTTAATAATAAAAAGAAGAAAATTAATAATAATAAGGAATTTAATAACAATAATAATAGAAATAAAAATAATTAATAAAATGAGAAAACAAATACACAAACAAATAAAATAAAATAGCATAAAATAAAATAAAGATAAAAATGAAAAGAATTCATGGTGGGACTCTTTGAAATAAACAAATAATAATAAAAATGAAATAATATAAGGAGAAGTCAAGAATGGGGAGTAAAACAAATAATACACTTATGAATTAACTAATTAAAAGAAGGGAGAGGAAATGCAACAATCTCGGGTGTGAGAGTGAGGAGTAACGGGCGTGAGGGAAAAAGATAAAGGAGAAAATCGCGATCGTGCTTCGTTATGATTGCGACATTTAGTGAATAGCGCATTCGTCGCGATCATGCTTCGTTGCGATCACGATGTTTACTGAATAGTGGAGGGGTAACGATCGTGTTTAAGCACGATCGCGACTTTCTAAACGCACACATTCACTTTAATTCATCATAACTTTCTACTCCAAAGCGCAAAAATTATAAGCTTTATGTCATTAAAAAGCTAAGAGAAAAATCTATAACTTTTATGAAGACTATTTTGCTCAATTCTACCTAGATCAATACAGTTTAATCATTGAAGTTTTAGATCATATTTTTACCACTTATTCTCTTAGCTTTTTAATGACATAAAGTTTGTAATTTTTAGACTTCGAAATAGAAAGTTATGATGAATTGAAGTGAGTGTATGCGTTTGGAAAGTCGCGATCGCGACCCCGCTACTATTCAGTAAACGTCACGATCGCGACGAAGCATGATTGCGACAAGTGTTCTATTCACCAAATGTCGCGATCGCGACGAAGCACGATCGTGATTTCTCCTTTATCTTTTTCCCCTCACGCCCGTTACTTCTCACTCTCACACTCGTGAATTTTGCATTTCCTCTCCCTTCTTTTAATTAGTTAATTCATAAGTATATTATTTGTTTTACTCCCCATTCTCATACTTCTCCTTATATTATTTCATTATTATTATTATTTGTTTATTTCAAAGAGTCCCACCATGAATTCTTTTTAATTTTTTCTTTATTTTATTTTATGCTATTTTATTTTATTTGTTTGTGTATTTGTTTTCTCATTTTATTAATTATTTTTATTTCTATTATTACTATTAAATTTCTTCTTATTATTAAATTTCTTCTTATTATTATTATTCATTTTATTATTCTTATTATTATTATTATTAATTATTATTAATTTTCTACTTAAGTATATTTACTTATTATTATTAATTTTATTAATTATTATTAATTTTTTATTATTATTAATTTTCTTCTTATTATTATTAATTAATTAATTTTAATTAATAATAAGAATTTAATAAAATTAATAATAATAAGTATAAGAATCAGTTAAAAATTAATAATAATAATAATAATAATAATACTAATAATAATAATAATATTTTACAGTAACTAGAAAATTAATAATAATAATAATTAATAATAATAAGAATAATAAAATTAGTAATAATAAGGAATTTAATAATAATAATAGAAATAAAATTAATAATGATAAGGAATATAATAATAATAATTAATAATAATAAGAAATTTAATAATAATAAATATAATAAATATAATTAATAAAAATACTAAAATTAATAATAATAAGGGTAATGATCGCGATTGGTCGCGATCGCGATCATGCTATCTCTCTCACGGGTGTGAGAGTGACCATCTCTTCTTTTTAATTTGTAAATTCATATGTGCATATTTGTGTCAAACCTAAACCCCCCAACACCCTCCCCAAGTAAACTATTATATAATAATAAATATAATTAAGAAAATTAAAAAATAAGGAATTTAATAATAATAATAATTTTTTTACAATAACTAGAAAATTAATAATAATAGTTAATAATAATAAGAATAATAAAATTAATAATAATAAGGAATTTATTATTAATAATAATAATTTTAATTAATAAAAATAATAAAATAATAATAATAAGTATATATACTCAAATAGAAAATTAATAATAATAATAATAATAAATATAATTAACAAAAATAATAAAATTAATAATAATAATAATAATAAATTATTATATTTTCTTATTAATATAATAATTATATTTCAACTTTAATTTAATTTTTTATTAAAGTTATAGTAGTATAATTAAATTTAACAAAAAAAGTCAAAATATAAATTATAAAAAAAGCCTATTCAAAAAAAAGAAGGAGACATTAACTCCACGTAAAGTTGAGATGTTATTTTTAATTAAAACAAAATAAGTATAGAGTTAGTAAAATAGCCGATGTGAGTACAATGCGATTAGTTGGTAAATTTAATGAGGTAGCAACAACAAGGGGCTGCCTTGGAAATCGACGGGAGAAGTGATAGAAATTATAAGGGCTGTCTTGTGAATTGTTTAGACATTTGAATCAATAAAGCTCTCTGGAGGTGGGGTCTTTTGAGAACGCGTTTTTTTTCCAATCATTTAGAAAAACTTAGGCTACAAAATCTTTTATTTT
>JANQAP020000249.1:274555-291031 GCA_026874005.2 Erythroxylum coriaceum
CTGGAGGTGGGGTCTTTTGAGAACGCGTTTTTTTTCCAATCATTTAGAAAAACTTAGGCTACAAAATCTTTTATTTTGGGACACTTGCCACATGACATACACGTGGCAAATGCCCACAAAAAATAATAAAATTTTCCGATTATTTTTTTTGAAAATTTAAATTAAGCTTTTTAATGAATATTTTTAAATTGATACGGTCCTTTTTTAATATTTGTAAAATATTGGAATTTTTTGTGCATATTAAAATGTTAAAATTTAAATTAAATTTTTGATTAAAAATTAAGATTTAATTTAACCCTTTTAGCTTATAAAAATTTGAAAGACATTTGTTGCATTTATTCTACAAATATTAACATAATAAAATTATAATATTTTAAATTCTTTATATTGTTTTTAATTTTATATTTATATAATGATTATTTTTTATGTTAAATGTAGTTATTATTTATATATGAAATATCTGAAAATTAATGTTAATAAAAATAAATAAATTATTTTATTTTTTAATTTTTATTATTATAATTTTTAGAGACAAAATTGATATAAATTTATAAAATATATAATATAATATATTAATAAATTATTTTATATTTTTAAAAAATTTAAGTATAAATTTAAAAAATTGTCTGAAACAGAAATTAATAATGACCAATTTGATACGGTGGTCATACCACTGACGTAACCCGTCCGAAACAAATCCAACGGCTAAGGACAAAAGTGGAATCACAGAGAAAAAGCATATTACCTGAAAGAAGGCTTCGTTTTAATAAAACCTAACAAAAACATCCACTGATCCAGAACTCTCTCCCATACACTCACGCACTAGTAAACAGTCTCTTCTATCTTCAAACTCAACGGCGCCGATCCGAGGAGTTTGGCATTAGAAACCCTCTGTACATTCAGAAGCTCTCAAAAGTATCTCTCAAAGTTATAGTCAATCACCACAGCTGCAGGTTCCTATCTTTTTTCTTTTGTTGAGGTTTCTAGTATTACTTTCGTGGAGATATCTATTTGTGGATGGATTTTGACGTTTATGATTATGCTCATTTCTTTATCTAAGGTTTTGAGTTTGATTTTTGTGCTAGACTTTTTTTTTAGGTGTGGAAGAGGGTGCTATTGTTGTGGGACGTTGGGTTTGATCTGTATGTTTGATTTCCATGTAAAGTGACAAACTTGGTTTGTTTTCCAGTATCAAAGTTTTAATTTTTTCTATTTTTGTGCGACTTCTTTTAACTTCCTTTGTCGTTTCGATTTTTAGATTGGGTTCTTAGTCTTTTGTTTCCGTAAGTATTTTCCAATAAGCTGTTGATGATTTAATTTAGTGGTTTTGGGTTGAATGCGCAATTTATTGACTCCATAGTTGATTACGATACTGCTCCTTTAAACTTTTGATGATATAGCATTTATCGCGTATATATGTATCTTATACTGTATTATTACCTTTCTGTCTTTTCTTTAGCTTTTTTGGTCATGTGCACGTAGTGATATTGGTTCTTGTTTCTATTGATTAAAGTCCCATGCTATATTCTTTGCACTGGTGTATTCATGCACGTATATGTATTTGGTTGTGATACGGACGCCATGCTGCACTTTTGACCTGTGGATAACATGTTATGTTCTTTGTACGGCTGGATGACAATTTTCTTAACGACTTTTATAGAGTTTCGATCATTTGAATAGTTGCATTAAAAAACATCAGTGATACTGTTGGTATGTATATATATTACAGTAAACACTTTGATTCTATTATAAGTTCACAAATGCTCAATTCCTAATTTGATAATTTGGAGTAGCGAGCAAAGCAGTGTCTGGTGGTTTTTGACGTATTAGATATTTTCATGCGTCGTCTTTCTTCCCTGGATATTGGACAGGAGTGTAATGATTGTCCACTTGTTTATGTGTGGTTGGCAAGTCGGTCTTTCTGTCATATTTCTAGCACTTGGCATTGGGTGATGGATTTTCTTGGCAACACTGTATCGTGGATGTCCCAAAATTTGAATTTTTATTTGATTGATGCTTAGGCTTTGAGTTGATTCTGGAACCAGAGAGGCTTCTACCTATTTACTTTTATAGCCTGTATATTGACCCATTCCATGTCATTCATTTAGCTAAAAATTATAATTTAACATGTGTTTTCATTTGTGCAGCCATGGCAGGATTAGCACCTGACGGGTCGCAGTTTGATACTCGACAATTTGATGCAAAAATGAGTGGAATGTATGACTTAATTGCAGCTGCCGGTTCTTGACAGCAACATAATGCTAATACTACAGGACTTGATACTGACTACATGTTAATTACTTTGCAGCCTTTCCACTGAAGGGCAGGAGTTCTTCACGTCATATGATGAAGTTTATGACAGTTTTGATGCAATGGGATTGCAAGAGAACCTTCTTAGGGGCATTTATGCTTATGGTAGCTATATGGTGGTTTTTTCTTTTCTTATACTGGATTTGTTACTCATTAGTTAATGGAAATACTCTTTTAGACTCATACTTTTAACCTTTTCTGGGATATATTGAATTCCTGATTGCTTTTTATTAACTTTTCAGGTTTCGAGAAGCCTTCCGCAATTCAGCAAAGGGGAATTGTTCCTTTTTGCAGGGTCTTGATGTAATTCAGCAGGCACAATCCGGAACTGGGAAAACAGCAACGTTCTGCTCAGGGATTCTTCAGCAACTTGATTATAGTCTAGTCCAATGTCAAGCACTGGTTTTGGCTCCTGCTAGGGAGCTTGCACAGCAGATTGAGAAGGTTATGCGAGCCCTTGGCGATTACCTTGGTGTGAAAGTTCATGCTTGTGTAGGTGGGACAAGTGTACGTGAGGACCAGCGTATTCTTCAAGCTGGTGTGCATGTCGTTGTTGGTACTCCTGGTCGTGTATTTGACATGTTAAGAAGGCAGTCACTTCGTCCAGATTATATTAAGATTATATTAAGATGTTTGTATTGGATGAGGCTGATGAGTTGCTTTCACGTGGTTTTAAAGATCAGGTTTTGTATCAATTTCGATGAAATCTGTTAGTTTGCCATTTGTCCTCATCATCTAATTGCAGTTATTTTGCTGCCAGATCTATGATATTTTCCAGTTGCTCCCAACAAAAGTTCAGATTGGAGTGTTCTCTGCTACTATGCCTCCTGAAGCTCTTGAAATCACAAGGAAGTTCATGTACAAGCCAGTTAGGATCCTGGTTAAGCGTGATGAACTTACACTTGAGGTATCAAACAGTTTTACGTCAACGTGTAGAAAGAAGATTGGAAGCTGGAAACACTCTGTGATCTCTATGAGACCTTAGCCATAAGCCAAAGTGTCATTTTTGTCAATACAAGACGCAAGGTTCACTGGCTAACTGATAAGATGCGAAGTCGTGACCATACAGTCTCGGCTACTCATGGAGACATGGACCAGAACACTCGTGATATCATTATGCGTGAGTTCAGATCTGGTTCTTCTCGTGTTCTTATCACCACAGATCTCTTGGCTCGTGGTATTGATGTGCAGCAAGTGTCCCTTGTGATAAACTATGATCTGCCAACTCAACCTGAAAACTACCTTCATCGAATTGGACGAAGTGGACGGTTTGGTAGAAAAGGTATAGCTATTGACTTTGTGACAAAGGATGATGAGCGAATGCTATTTGATATTCAGAAGTTTTATAACGTGACGATTGAAGAGCTGCCATCAAATGTCGCAGATCTGCTGTGATGAGATTAGTTTTGGTACTTGTTGAGCAAATGTTCTACTAGTATTATTTCTAACCGCCCCTTCTACCCTCGTTTTATCCTTTTTGTTTTTTAATGATACTGAGACATTGGCGGTTCAATTTTGAATAGGTCCCCCATAAAGCGAAGTGGTTGCATGTGTTCCTGTATCGGTTAGAAAGTTTTGTTGCATCTGAGTTTCTGTACCATACGGTTGGTCTGTGCAAATGTTTACTGTGTGTGTGTGTTTTTTTTTTTTGCCTTTAAGCAGGTCTAACTGAGCAATCTTTTAACACGTCACCTACAAATTACTTTTCCTCATGGATTGCACCGGTTTTTAAGGAATTCTTGGAAGCTAGAGCCCTCCGACTTGCAGGTACTTTCCAATAATCAAAGGCATAAAGCCTGACGGAACACGTTATACTGATGCACCCGAAGCTTCCAAAGAACTCAGAAGCCGAATCACCTAACTGTTCCAATTGGTCCATTCTGCTTTGTACTTGTTAATTGGTTGGTAGTGTCATACGTACAACATTTCCTGCAGCCATAAATTTTGTAGTGTTCATAATTAAAATGAGACAAATGAGGCAGTTCTTTGATAGAAAGACCACGAAATCTAGGAATGTCATTGGCAGAGTTAATATAAGATTTATCATGAATTTGTATAAAACAAAAGTAATTTGTCATATATATATATATATATATTACTATTACTATTTATTTTTATAGATTAAATTGTTAAAAAAATTGAATAAATTCGTGGAACTTTGAAGAAGATGTGGAATTTTTAATGTTTGTTTATAAAAGTTTTTAAAAATGACTTTAGTAATATATTTATTTATCTTGTTTAATGAAAATATTTCTTAAAAAATTAGATATTGATAAAATATTTAAGAATTCTTATTGAGTATTTATGTGTAAAGTACTTAATTAACATTCATTATTGGACTTTAATTTACTTAATTAAATCTTCTATTATTTTATATTAAATTAAAATTTAATTTTAGTTTTAAAAATAGTAATTAAAGAAGCAAGAATCCAAACAATTTAATGGTAAAGTATGTCGGAAGCCTGTTTGTTATGTTATCCTTCCAGCTTTCTACCCATTTGCCCTTTTCAATTCTTTTTCTGTTAGGATGAATAACCAACTTATTCTTAAAAGCAATTTCTCTTCTTGCAGTGGGAAATCTGTTACAGAATGTGTTTTTGTGATGTTAGAATCATAAAATATTTTATACCATTCTTCCAATTATGGCGCAAGAGAAGTTAAGATTTGTCTTGTTGAAGTACTAGGCCCGATGATAGTAGTGGATCTGTGGATCTGTAATTTTTTTTTTTTGCATACAGAGGAGAAAAGAAAAGAAAATTAAAACACTAAAAACCAATCAATTGTAAAGCAGCCCTCTCTGATAGAGCGTTCTTTGTCGATCGCTAGAAAGGATGGTAGTCAAAACCAGAGGAGTATCTGTTAGAATGTGCAGCCCTGGAAGTCCACTCTTTGCTATTGAAGTCAGCAGGTCTGCACATTGGTTTCCTTCTCTATAGACATGGTGGACCTGTACCATCCAATCTCGCGCCAGCATCGTGCGTATTTCCTGCACCAAAAGAGCATCCTCAGTCAGTAAACTATCAGACAAAGAGAGTATATTTATGACTTCTAGAGAGTCCATTTCCAAAATGACGTTCCGGTGTCTGAAGTCCCAGGCCAATTTTAGGCCCTCCACAGCGCTCCTCAATTCTGCTTCCAGCGACGAACAGGCTCTGAATTTGTGTAAGAAACCGCCATTCCACTTGCCAGTGTGGTCTCGTAGTAACCCCCCCGCCGTACCAGTGGTAGCTCCTAGGGGCATGGCTCCATCAGTGTTAACCTTTATGCAACCTATCGAGGGTGGAGCCCATCTTACAGGTGATCCTACAGGCAATCTTTGGTGTGGAAAAAAGTGGTTTGTAACCACGTGTGCCTGTCGTATCCAAGAGGCATACTCAAGAACTATTTGGTGACCGATGTCTGGCCATTCAAACTCGTTGTCGAAAGGACTCCGGTTCCTCCATTGCCAGATGTACCAGCAAGAAATACCAAAAATGGTGGTCCATGCAAACTCCTGGATATGGCCAGTGTGGGAGATATTGGCCTGTAGCCACCTCTCTACAGAATCTTGAAAGAAAAACAGGTCCTGCTCCTCTGGGGACCAGGTTCACCAAAACCCCTGAACCCGGGCACAATCTCGCAAAGCGTGAATAGTGGACTCGACCTGACCGCAAAAATGACAATTGCTATCTGTAGTTAGATGTCGAATATCTTGCTGTTGGTTTGTCAGTAACTTATCGGTGGCCAATAGCCACAAAAAAGAGCGAATCCATTGCGGCCCCGACCATTTCCACACGGAGTTCCAGATAGGATTGTGGGGTGTGTTCTCTAACTTGGTAATGAGCGCATAAGCGGAAGCTATTGTAAACTTACCGTGCTTCCCTGGGGCCCAAACCATTATGTCCTCGTCGTCTGTCTCTGCCGGAGGCCGAATTGTTTCTAGGTCCGCCCGTAGAGGTTCTGGGAGGTATTGGTTGATCAGCTCCCAGTTCCATGATCCGTTTGCTGCTACAAACCCAGCTGCAGACATGGCCCTCCAACTGGCGGGAATAGGATACA
Organism: Erythroxylum coriaceum; assembly: GCA_026874005.2. NCBI lineage: Eukaryota > Viridiplantae > Streptophyta > Magnoliopsida > Malpighiales > Erythroxylaceae > Erythroxylum > Erythroxylum coriaceum. Next base: position 280,904 of record JANQAP020000249.1, read on the forward strand.
TGGCCGCATTTTCGAGAGGACCACAGCGTTCCATCCATCCAAAAGCGTATTTTCCTCCCATTTCCTAGTTGCCATTTAAGACCTTGCTTGACATAATCTCACGTGTGGGCTATGGCCCGCCAGGTACTCGAAGCTCCTTTAGCTGGTAACCATTCAGGGATAGAGTGGGAATTAACCCGGTATTTAGCCCGAAGAACTTGAGCCCATAAGGCATCGGGGTTATTAAGTAAGTTCCATCCCAATTTAGTGAGAAAGGCATCATTAGATGCTCGAATTCGTTTGATTCCAAGTCCCCCAGCGTTCTTCGGGCTGCACACTGTATCCCAATTGACAAGATGGGTGTTCCGCTTTTCAGTTTGGGAACCCCAAATGAAGGACCGCATCAGACGTTCCAGGTCATCACAAAGGGTTCGGGGTAACCTCACCGTTTGCATGGTGTAGAGTGGGAGGGAGGCGATGACGGATTGTGTTAAGGTGACTCCATTATTACTATCACGTTTGTACAGTAGAAGACTGCAGCGTAAAAACCTTTTTTTTCAATTATTTTTTGTCGATTATGCTTTTATTGGAACAATGTGATCCACAATATTAAACCCCAAACTTCCTCGGGCCTAATATAGCAATGATGGCTAGATTGTGCAAAAAAGTTGATTAAAGATCTATCTAGTTGGATGTTAATTAATGGAATGAAATAGAACGGAACGAAATGGAATGATTTATAATGTAATGGAACGAAGCATAGTGAAAAGTTATTTGGAAGGGATGGAAGGATTTATAATGTAATGTAGTGAATCATTGTTTGGAAGATGGATGAGATGAAATGTAATGTATAATAAATAACTATTGTATTCCTGATATTAAAATGATCGTTGAAAGAGATTTAACGTTATAATTTTAAAATAGAAATAACGTCCAATTAAAAAGTCACGGTTATAACATTTTTTAAATATATTTTATTTAAAATAATAAAAAATTTTAATAAAAGTTTTATTATTTTATTATTAATTATATAAAAATATTATTATTAATTATTTAATAAATTTATTTTATTATATGTGATTTATATTTAAAAATTATTTATTTATATTTATATTTATATAAAATATATACAACAATTAAAGAAAAATTTTATATATTTTCTATTTTTATTAATAAAAATTTTATTATTTTATTATTTTTTATTAATTATATACAATTTTTTATTAATAATATAAAAATATTATTGAAGATGATAAACTTGTGGACTGTAATAAATGAGTTCGGAGAAAAGGGGGTTAGGGTTAAAAGAAATAATTGGTATTAAGAAAAATTATTGAGGGTATATTAGGTAGTATATATTTATTAGTTTACATTCCATCCTAAATCTTCCAAATCGGATGTTCCTTATTTTCACCGTTTAGGATGAAATGGAATGTAACATGAAACCCTCCGCTTCCATCTCATTCCGTTCCATTCTATTATAAAATTCTCAACTAAACGATAAAAAGTATGTTACGTTCTATCCGTTCTATTATTAATTCCTTGACCAAATAAGTCTAAGTCGTTTCACGGGCGGATTCGACCATTATCAAACTACCTTCCCCTTGATAAATATTCCTTAACTTACCACTTTCACTTGTTTGTGGCTGATAATGCTAATGAACACAGTAGTGATGAGGGATTAGCCCCTTTATTCCTTATCAAAGCAGTCTAGAAGTTCTTTTCGTTTTTTTTTTAATATTAGAGTACGAGACACATATTCGTAATTTAGTTTTTTCCAGGAAAAACACTGAAAGTATAAACGAATCTAATTCTAAGCCGCATGTGTGTATTGACTTTTAACATTTCCTAATTCCTATAGAGTTGACGTCAACTTGACCAACTTCTACGTTTCCCAAGTAAATATAATATTAATTGAACTCGTCTCGTAAAGTTCACAATAATCAAGTCAACAAACGTTTCTTTGGGTCAACTTTGGCTACGGCCTACTGTGTCTTACTTTATCTTGTCTAATAAATAACACGTACATATGCCCTTCGAGCATAAACTTGATCAAATTCAAATCCTAAACAACTTATCAATGGAGTTCTTCAACAAGGCTAAAGCAGTGAGATTCAGGAGCTACCACGAAAAATACCTAGTCGCTGATGAAGACGAAGAAACCGTCAGGCAAAGTAGAAATGGTACCTCACGTTGTGCCCGGTGGACAGTCGAGTTTATTCCGGGTCACAGCCACCTTATCCTGCTCAAGAGTTGCTACGGTACTTACCTTACAGCCTCTGAGGAGCCATTCTTACTGGGCATGACAGGAAAAAAAGTGGTACAGACCATGTCAACATCGAAGAAGAACACGACAACTGAGTGGGAGCCACTGACAACAGGGTACCAGGTGAAGTTACGAACACGAGGTGGTAAGTTCTTGAGGGCCAACGGAGGCACTCCACCGTGGAGGAACTCCGTTACACATGATGTTCCTCATAGGACTTCCACTCAAGATTGGGTGCTCTGGGACGTCGATGTGTTGGACATCCTAGAATTTGGCTCAATACCCAACTATATATCACCTGCAACAAGCTTTTCGTCCTCGTTTTCTTATGATTTTGGGGGTTCAGAAAGTTGGAATTCAAGCTTCTCATTCGCCTCTGGTCTATCTACCCAAGAAGATGTCACTCAACAGGTGACAAACTCTTCCTTTTCCTTAGTTTTCTTGGCCGTTTTATGATTAATTCAGAATGCTTCCTCTTTGTAATGTTTAAGGATCATTAAGCTGAAGAACTAAACTATTTAATATGATTAATTAGTCATTCATCTCGACTTAGTAAATAGGGAATTTATGTCAGTAATGAGTAAACCAATATAGCATGCACGTATTCGATGTTAATAATTTGGAGTATAACTATTTCTCATAAAGACAAAAGGTTAAATAAAAAATAATGTCAGCTAAGACGTTTTCTTCCCAAAAAAATGGTTTAAAAAAATCCTTTTCCTTCAACACAGTGTAAACTAGTGAAGTCTCCAAACCTCTAGATTTGGCTTAACTTCAAAGAAAAATTCAGTATATTATTCTTGAGAACATTTGAGGGTAACCTATATACTGGAACATTTCTTGTTTAGTTACAATGATTAACAAAAAGATATGTAGGGTTCATTAATTTGGCGTTAAATAAGGAAGTGATCAAACTAACTTAAGTGAATTTTACTATCCACATTTAAAAAGGGGCCTATTGGTATTAATTATTTTGAGTTCGGAGTCGTTACTTTGTAATATTAATTCACTAATAAAGCATTACACCCTTTCAAAAGGGTGTAATGTTTAAGGATCATTAATTCAGAATGCTTCCTCTTTGAAGAGGGTCAGGGTGTACTGTTTTAAGGACCATTAAGACATTTGTTGGCCGTTTTATGATTAATTCTGAATCAGTTTGAAATATAGGCTTTTCGTCCTTGACTTTCTAAGTCAGCAAATTCAACCTTATCCTCTATTTAGTCCCACCCGTTAGTGCACAATTTAATAGTTCCTTTTCCATTATTTTCATTCTACATAAGATCATTAATACAAAATAAGAGAAGTAGTTGATACGGGATAACTAAATGTACACGAAATGTCTTTTGAAAAAGAAGTTTGATACTTGACCCTGATGCTTTATTAGTAAAATAATATTTAACACTTAAAAAAGAAACCCTTTTCAATTTCTTCGGCACTTTATGGACTGTCATATTACAAAAGTAGGGTTACTTATATATTAGGCGCAGTTGCCTTTCATATGTTCATATCAAGAAACTAACAAAATAGGGGTGAAAAATTCAATTATATGACCATAATAACCTAAACTGAAAGTGCATATTTAGGGACCAGAGTATCTATTCTACTTATTCTGTTTTATCTCATCTTATCTACATATTTATGTGAGATCTAAAAAAATGTATAGATAAGATGAAATGAAACATATTAAGAATAGAGTAAGTGGAACAAGTGATTTCGTTTCGCATAATTAGTGGCTAATTCATTTCTGAAATATTGAATTTAAAAATAGAATAAAATAGGAGATTTATCTCCTGGACACACTTGTAGGTAGTTGAAAAACAACTAGAACGTTATTTGCACAATATCAGGATGTATATAGATAGAGATGTGGATACTTCAATTATAGAAGTGTTCTCTCGTTGTTATAAAGAGATCGAACCCCATGTGACTAACTCTTAAAAGTAAATAAACATTATATGTCTACCTATCAATAAATATATGAGAAAAACAATGCCAATTACATCTTTTCTTTTTAAATTTTCTGTTTATATGTGGATGAGCATTCATGGGCTGTTTACCTTCAAAAGATCACATCGTCAAGGATTCAAAATTTCAGAAATTAGAGATGAATATTAATTCCAACCACGGCGAGGCTAATAAAGCCGTCGGGCATATTGATGCTAATTGCATTTGTTTTCTCCAATAGTACACTGCCTGAGGAAGTAACGGTGCTATTGGTCAATTTAGATAAAATCGTTGCTATAATAACCATTCATTTCTTAGCTTAAGGACAGTCAAGGGTTGTTTCGAATCTCCTGAATCCTTGCTTCAGTAATTTATAACCTAAAGGCAAAGATTTTCCCATCAAACACACATGATTAGACCTTAAATCATCAGGTAGTGTTGAAGTTGATCCATTCTCCCAGTTACTTTTTTGTTTTTCTTTTTGATATTATTGATTTGTATTTATCTTATCTTTTCCAAAACATATATCTCTTGTTATTTCACTCCTGATCAATTAAGGGTATTTAGATATCTCAATTCTTTTTTTGATTTAAACCTTTCATATTGATGAACTGTCTATTGCATTTGTTCAGAGTGCCATGGAATTTTTCCAGAGAGCCAAATCGGTCCGCCTTCGAAGCCACCATGACAAGTACCTGTTAGCAGATGAAGATCAAGAAAATGTGAGCCAGGATCGACATGGCACAAACAGGAATGCGAAATGGACGGTGGAGATAGTGGATAAATCCAATGTGGTACGTTTGAAGAGTTGTTACGGCAAATACTTGACAGCTTCAAACATGCCATTCCTGTTAGGCATGCAAGGCAAGAAGGTGACACAATCTTTGCCCAGACGATTGGATTCGTCTGTTGAATGGGAACCCAGCAGAGAAGGTGTGCAGGTCAGGCTCAAAACACGCTATGGACAATATTTACGTGCAAATGGAGGCATACCACCGTGGAGAAACAGCATTACACATGACATTCCTTATAGAACTTCGACGCAGGATTGGGTTCTTTGGGACGTTGATGTCATCGAGATTCGAAACGAAGATCCATCTCCATCTCCATCTCCACCCCCACCACAACCACGGCCACCAACTCGTCAGTTTGAGGCTTCAACTTCTGAGCCCAATTCCCCTAGGTCGTCAGTGTCAACCTCAACAGTATCCTCGCCTAAATTTTCTAGAATAGACGTATGAATTCTTGACTTCCTCATTTGGAGATTCACATTTTTAATGAAATAAAATGAGATCTGATGGATTAGGATTTGTTCGCGTGCAGTCCGACGATTCATTTGTGGGTGTACCTGTGAAAAATGAAGGCAGAATAATCTATTACAGGGTGGCTAATGAACATGGTGATATTAAAGAAAATGAAGAACTTTCCTTCAATTTTAAGGGAAGTGTGGTTGAGGAATTGAAGGGAAAATTGGAGGAAGAGACAGGGATGAATGACACCCTTGTGTGTTTTCTTAATCCGTTGAATGGGAAGCTCTATCCACTCAGACTTCATCTTCCTCCAAACAATTCAAATATGCATGTTGTTGTGGTTCCTTCATCCGGGAGAGGTTAGTTTTCCCATTGTTTTGGTAAATTGGAAAGGAGTTGTCCCATTTGATGTGCTTGTAGATGTTAAAAAAATCTGATGATAAGCCATGATCGTTTTCAATTCCAATGCTTGTGACCAAATAGTCCCATGCTTATTATCTGAATCTCTCATTAGTTAAAAGATTCTTTATTTATTTTCGGTAAAAACTTATAGGCAAATGTCAAACTCTGTTTGCGGATTTTTGTTTCTTTTCTCTGTCTGATGTGTGTTTTAGGCGAGATTTCTAGTTTTGGTTGGTAAGCATATTGCGTTCAGATTTGTAGTTTGCAGTCGAAATATCAAATTCCTCAACATTTATACCCCATACAAAACCAGAAGATTTCCTTAACTGTGTAACCATAAAGTGAAATTAAAAACTCAGTGCCCATGAGGAATTAAATAGTGACTGGATGGACCAAAAGGTCGTGGGATAAGGGACAAGAATCTAGCCTTTTCGCCGTGAATTTTTACTTGAAAAATCCTACAGATTGCGAAGAGTAAGAAGCTCGCTGCTTTGCTTAATGGTCTAACTGTGCCTGTTAATAAAATGCAACTACATATTATGAAGAGTAACAAGCTAATTCGACAGAAAGAACATTTTGAGAGGTGCAAGAAGTCGGTACTTATGCTTCAGGCTTCAGACTCAGCTTTCCAATTACTTTCTTGGTTCTTTTGGAGTCATTTCTCGAACTACCCGGAAAGCTAAAGGATGATGAATTTTCAGAATTTCTGTAAAAGCAATCTTACAATGCAGAGGTCGTGTTAATTTTCTCAATCTAGATATGTTACAAAAGCAGAATAACAGGACGTATACTTCTCAAATCGATCAATTCACTTGTGCCATTCCTAAAACTAATACAGCAGCCTCATTCTTGTTTGTCATGCTATTAATGCATAACTTTGTCTTGCATTTTTCCATTTTGAAACTTAAAGATATGATGTTGCAATGAATATTCACAGATTATTTGGTTTGTGAAATTTAACAGGAGCATCGAATATTATGCATCTTGTGGATCCACCTGCAAGGACTACTCCTTAGACAACACAATGTATATATGCTGCTCAGTGCTCACAACGTTAGAAGGTGCTGATGTAAGGCTCTGCATAAATTGTGCTCAAAGCCATTCCATAGGCCTAATTTCATTTATTCTTTTCGTAAAAGTCAACGAGATTATTTTTCTGCACCGCATGCCTTAATCCTAAAGTATGTTAGGTTTACTAGCACAAAAATTTTAATTTTTGAGTAATGATCTGTTTTTCCTTTTTGAAGTAACAGGACCGTAATTTCTTGTATTGACAAAATTATAGATAACTTTTCAATATAAGACTCTTGTCACTCACTTAGAAATTTTGGATCAGAGTGTATTTCTTAGAAATTTTTAATAAAATTCTTTCCTATCTAATTATGCCTATGTATTAGCTTGCAACCCTTTAACTTTGAAGGACTACCAAAACTTGGTAGAGAGGGAGGTAACCACAATCTCTGCCATGGAGTTGCACTATGGCATGTGCATTTTCTATTATTTGCTGATTCAAAATAGTTTGACCTATAAAAAAGTTTTGGAAGTCTATTTGGACATTTAGCTTCTAAACTTCAAGTTACTGAATGGAACTAAGGAGAAATAAAAGTTCATATTTTCAGGTTTTAATGTATTTGTTTGGATTTTAGAATTTTAATTTTGTTTATGGGTCTCTGCAACTTAATGTTAGCTTTTAGAATACAACTTTTTTTAATTTTGTTTATGGGTCTCTGCAACTTAATGTTAGCTTTTAGAATACAACTTTTTTTCTATGCGTACGTGTATAAATTTTAGCCTGGTTTATAATCAAATAGTCAAACTTAGAACTTTGACTCTCAAATTCATGGGATTTCGTTGTCAAAATATTCTAAAATAATCTGTATTCATCATTTGCCCCCTAATTCCACCAACATGCCATGTTGATAGAACTTTTCATATATGAACTACACTTTTGCAAGTATTTAGTCGATTTTATTCATATTAATTGAACAGTCTCAAAACAATACATGTATTATATGATAAGTTGATACTTTTGACTTTTAATAGTCTAGTGCTAGCTGTTGTATTAATCATTGTAGAATATCAAACAGAAAGCTAAGATTTTGTATAATAGAAAAATCGACAAGACATTTTTGAAAAATGAAAAGGTATCACATTGTGAGATTTTCCCTTTAAACAAATCTAATCTATGCAAAATCATTATAAATACTTTCTCATTATCTTCAGTAGAAGACATATTTTCCAATCTCGTGTAGTTAGTACGAGTCGTCCGACGCTTTGAAAGTCTCATTACTTATAAGCAAAGTCCTATATTTCATGGTAAGTCCTTCCTTTAGCTATTTTCTTTACTTTTTTTTAATTGAGATGTTGGGTTCTAGTGATAATTTTTATGGGCATGAGTCTAAGGCTTTTATGGATTCTGAGATTTTTAAAAAATGGTGAATTAATGGGAAAGGTATAAGAGAGATAATGTGGTGTTATAGTTCTTCATTAAAGGATAATAATAAGCTTCAAAGCTAAGAGTTACCTAGGAAAGACTCGTATTAGTGATTTTAAAAAGATTAGGACATATTTCTCCATTCTTTCCTATATTAAAATTAGGCATCCTCTTCCCTTCAAAAGGGTTTGCATTACTAAACTTAGCAAAGTGGGCATGTATTATGATAACTTAAAATGTGGGATCAAACTGGTGAATTTTATTCTCAAATCTTAGAAGAGATAGGTTTGTCAGTGAGCTAGTTATAAACCCTGTCTCATTTCTTCTTCCCAAGTAGCATTTCACTTAAAGAACATTAAATCAATGTTGGTGCCTTTTAAGTTCATGCACTAAATTAGACTCTTAGGCTAGTTTAGCCTAAATGGTGAATGAGATTACCTGAAAGTACCTATAGCTTAAAAATTATTTTTGTTCCTTTGTTTAATAGACAAAAGTACTTAGGGATTTAGGCATACTTGGGGAAGGCAAACATAGATTTGGATAAAAAGGACAAAATCAGAGGTCTTATTAAATTCTTATGCTCAAGCTTTGATGGATTATAATAATCTTCTTCTTTCAAAAGATGAACTATTAGAGGAAAACCTTTTATTAGTGGTTAGTGATATAGATCGATAGACTTGTGGGTTTTTATTTACTAATAGTAACTAAAATTAAAATTAGTAATGTTTGAAAACCAATTATTCAATGTAGATTTTTTCATGAATGAATCTTAACATGCTTGTGTCTTTTTGCTAGTAATAAGGACATTGCATTAAAGAATAGAAAGATGGTGACACTGTAAGAGAATAAGTATATCAAAAATGCAACTCTTATATGTCCTATAATTTTCTTGATTTAAATGTAGATCATGTGAAAAGGCTCCTAGGCTACCATAACTGCCTTAATTACATCCTACTTCTTCTTTATAGTAAGCTACTCTTAAACATGACAAGAGAAAGGAAGTCATGAATAAGAATGAAATATTTAGTGACAAATATAACATTAAAGTGGGTGATTATAGATTTAGGTAACGTGGTCTTGATATTCAAGTTGATAAGGGCATAGTACTTCCTGAACATAGGAGGTTACTAAAGAAGAATCATATGTAAGAAAATGTGCACCAACCAAAAATAAACATTGTCATGGTAAATTTTGCTCAAAAAGGTATTTAGACCTAATGCTTTTATATATTAATTTTTTGTAAGATCTTAGTGCCTTCTTGATTTGTAATAAAAAGGCTAAGGACAAAATGGATAATCTCACTTGGAGCAATACAAGATACTAAACAACACAAAAAGTCATAAAGGAGTTGAATCGAAAGCATATTAAGGAGGTGCAAAGATGAATACTAACATTAAAGCCCTCAATACCAACATTTGGAGTTTGATCACAAATTATGAGAAGTTGGACCTAAAAGTTCATAACCAGAGGGAGTACTTCACTAAAAAAGAGTGTACGTGTGCTACAACTTCTAAAGAGCCAGTTTTTAAAGACTTTTAATTATGATAATATTGACATATCATTTGTTGAAGGCTTTAATAAGTATAAGAAGCATATCAAGTTTAAATTCCCATATTTAGTGGTTGAAAATTTAAGAGTGAGTGACTTACCCTCCTTCGAATCCATCATTAAATTTAAGAATGGAAAGAATGAATTTGTAAACATTATGTAAACATCTTAAGAGAATTAGGTTACAATTTTGAAGATGAGGTATTGGAAAATCAAGTACATCTTACTTATAAATTATAAGCCATATTAGTGGCTACTTTAAGAGGAACTCTATATTATTAGATAATGTTGGTTTTACTGAATTG
>JANQAP020000249.1:291464-301676 GCA_026874005.2 Erythroxylum coriaceum
TCCGTAATCGTTACTTTTGATGTTTGTGAGTAGCATTTAATGATCCCATATCATTAGAAACAACACAACTTAGGTTAGATAATCTGAACGTTTAAGGTTACTGCTTATATTGATCATTTTTGACTTCGTAATGCAGCTGCAAAATTAAATCTAGAGAGCATATCCTAGGTTATTGGATAGTTAGGTTTAAGTAATGATCATATCTTGATTAAACAAAACCTAAGGGAAAATTGAGATTAGTAGAGCATTCTGTTAGTCTCAAATCGATAGTCCAAAGAGAGTTATAAAGATGTTAGGATGATGAAACATGCGTGAACGTGTTTAGGCCGAGATTGAACCTAAAACCGGACCTTACGTATATTCAACAGTTTAATCTTTTTTATCACTTGTTTTAATTTGTTTTTGGTAGTTTACTTTTATTTTATTTTCAAAATTATAAAAATATAAACCCCCCTTTTTATATTTTCCTTGCATCAATTAATTTTGGTTACAGAAATTAACTGAACATTCCTTGTGGATTTGATCCCAACTCACCTTAACTACAAATTTTAGTGTGCAGAGTCAGGTAAATTTTGCAGTATACTGGACACACACTATCATTTACCCCATAACATCTACCATTGAAATTTTTGATTGGAGCCATAAACAATGGTAGCAACTATCTTGCAACCCTCCATAAGTAATTGGATGAACATATAGGTTGCTTGGTCACAAGAATCTAATTCTTATACTTTAACAAAATTATTGTTATAGGCCAATATAATTGTTCCAAGGTAGTGATGATATGGATAGAGATAAAATTCCAATTTGAACCCAAACTCCTCAGTTTATTCCAATGATGTAAAAATTGGACTGTATTGTTTGGTTCGACTAGGTTAAGTAAGAATTAGAATAGTTTTTGTTTTGGCTTTTACATTTGATTAGTGTGAATGAAAATCAGCCGGTTTCTTCTAAACCGTGAAGAATCGGATGTCCTTGTCACCAAAACTGTAACCGCACAAAGATAATAGGGAACCCAATCATAAGGATCAAATTCAAAAATCCTATATCTAAGCTCAAATGCATTATACCTTCATACCTAACACAACATCCATCAAAATTTTACAAGCCTTAAGCTCCGACTTACTCTACCGCATATAAGTAAGGTAGCTCTAATAGTGGCGATAGAGGATGAAGATTGAAAGAGAAAAGAGAATGAAAGGAACTGTTGAGGCAAAATATTGAATGAGGGTATTATTCTGGACTGTGTAGTTACTAAGAGAGAGAGTATAGAGAAGACATAGATAAGAGAGAGATGAGAAAAGATAGAGATGAGAGAAGAAGCTCAAGGCTTTTGGTATTTTGGTTACTTAAAACTGCATTAATTGACAATATTAAATATCATAGGTGGAGCCACAAATGGCTGAGTGGGGGTTACACTTACAGTGCCTTATAGCTCCACTGATAGTATGACCCTAGGTTGTGTGGCCCCACTCATAATATAAAAGTTAAATATTAATAGTAAAATTCTAAAATAAGATGAAGATGTAAATTTTAAATTTTTATGATATTAAAAATAATAGTATTTGTTGATCAAAATAAAACATTGGTATATTTTCTATTTCAATAAAATATTTTATTTTTACTTACTCTTATAATTTTTACTTCTTATTTACTATATATCGATTTTATAGCAGTTTAATACATGTTGAACCTTTAAACCTTAAATCTTTTCTTTGACCTGATTTAGTGTCTGGTTTGGTTTTTAAAATATTGGTTTAGTCATGTTTTCATATTTAATCTTAGTCTCTAAGAGACCTAAAATCATATGTTGCTTCATAATGACAAAATCCCTTAAAAGCTTGAAGCATCTTAGGGCAATTTAAACCATATACATTCTTTATGAGAAAGGTCATTTGGGTATAGTTTAATCTCTAGAGTTTTTATTTTTGTTGTTCCTAGCTGACTTTTTACCCTTCACACTTTGAAATCCTTCCCTTTTTTTTTTTGCCTCCATTGAGTTATTTAAGATTTTTTTTTTCAACCCAAACAACCAGTGGGGAATCAAGAAGCATTTTTTCTAAGGAATCACTCCTCTTCCTACCTATATCCGTATATTGTTCTTCATTCTCCATAACTTCTAGAATATTTTGGTCTAATTAAGGACTTGAGTATCATCATTTTTTACTCACTTCTTCCCTAGATATGTGTTACCGCTTCCTATTTAAATCCAAAATAGCTTTAGGTTCCTCAATTTTCATTAATTCATAGCAATCTCCTTTCCTGAATCTCTTCTTCGTAGGCATCCGTTTTTTGCCCGAAACCTTTAGTAAAGGCAACTGTTATCGTACCTTCAACCAAAGTATTATTCTCCCTCAACCTCATTATTGGGATAAAATCAGGGAGTTCTTTTGCCAATTCCACACTACTATATAGCCTTACAAACCCAATTCATCTTCTTCTTCTTGTATTTTTATCTATGCTCAATGGCTTTCTTATGAAGCTAGAAAGCATACTCAATCCTTTAGTTATTTAATACTTCAAAGGAACATTATGCATGTTAAATTAGAGGGGAACACTCTCATGTTTTATCTTATCTATACTAATTCCTAGCTTCCATTGTTGGAGAAAGACTGGAAGTTGTCCAATGTACCAAGGACCTTTCTCCACCGTCTTCTTAGCTTCAGCTTTGGAGATAAAATTGAAAGGCACCAAGTTTTCTTCAGAAAGCAGCACTTCAACCAACCCTACGTTGCTCCGCATTGCCGACCTTGCAATAGTTGGAAAAGGGGGTCTACTTCCTAGGAAAAACACAACTAGGGATGATTCCCAAGTGTCAGCTTCTGCTTTTAGTATATCAATATCAGGTGCCACGATTGCCCGTCTCTCCTCTATTATGGGAGGATAATAGTGCAAAGAAAGATCACCCTGATCACTAAATACATGCTTCCAACTTTGTTTTTGACCAAGTTTGAAGGGGGGAGCATTTCCCTTTTTAAGTTGAGGTTGACGTAGGAGAGATAGAGGGCAGTGATGGGAAATCACACACTTCAAAATCTGCTTAGGGAGAGGTCATAACTGAGGTGCAGGAAGTCATACCAAAGTAGGAATAAAGCAGCTTTCCAGTGTATGAAATGTTAAAAAACAGTTGCGAAAAACGGTAAGGAGACCTAGACAGGAAGTAAATGAGGAGGGAAGGACAAAACAATCCTTACAACCTTACATAGGACGATGGAGAGACAAGAGCTGAAGACTTGTAACACCATAAAGACCTTGGATGAAAGCTAGATCTGGAAGGTAGAAGAGACTAAAGGGATTAAGAAACAGAACGAGAAAACACAGAACTGGGAGTGTTGATTAATGCAGTGAGCATTATAGTCTCACGTCGGTATTGGTCGAGATGACATTATATGTAGGTTAGGCAAACCTATTTAGTAGACTAGTCTTTTAGTCAGTTAAGTTTGGTCTGCATCATTTGGTATCAAAGTTGGACTTTCACGCATGTGGGCGCACGCGGATCTTTGGGGTTAGTTTAGGGTGGCCCTCTCGTAGAAGGTGACCTGGACCACACGCGGGACGCGTTTTCTTCTGTGATGGAGGGAATTGATGCAGTGAGCATCATAGTCTCACATCGCCTTAGAGTATTGATCGAGATAATCTTATATGTAAGCTAGGCAAACCTATCTATTAGACTAGTCTTTTAGTTAATTACATCTGGTCTACATCACTGATGAAATAGAGGGGGAGATAAAGAGGAAACACCAAAGAAAAAAAAAACTAAATACAACAAGACAGAGGGAGAAGAAGATACGAGAGTGGGAGATACAAGAAGCAAAAGACATAAAACTCCAATGTAAATAGGATTGAACTGAAAGGTTTACGGCCAGCCATGATAAAGGTGTAGGGAGCTAGAGATAAGGCAAAGAACCACTTCACAAGTCTCGTGGGTAGAATGAAAAGATAAAAATTTCAACAAAACTCGGGAATAAAAAGTTTGTTAGCTTTCTCTACCAATTAGTTACAACGGTCAGTGCCGCTCCACCATCATTTTTATCAACCTATTTATTATAATGGAAATTGATTTTCAAAGGAAAACAATTTGACACTCGACGAACATTCAGGTTAATTTGCTAGCACTAAGTATGGAAGTTTGACTTCCCACCATTCTTGGTGCTGATATTGCTATCTTTAATGATGGGGTGTTCGTCTCCTTACGTGAATGTGCGTATTTTAGGGGTGACAGCTCTGGACGTTCATAAGTTGTCTTCTGCATACTGGACCTAGATGTTACTCTTTCCCCTAGTGTAGTGGTCCTTCACTTTAGCATTTTATTCTTTTACTTTGTACATTTAATGAAAGTTAGACACTCTTAATCTTGTTTACCCTTGAACTGCAAAACTCAGTAATTACGTTAGGTTCCAGTTTATGTTTCCAATTGTCATCGGTACAGTGTTACAGGAACAATCATGACTTAGTCAAAGGATAGGGTGAAACCATCACCTCAACCAGATAGTTTGAAGTTGGCTGAGATTTTTTCGACTGGAATCATTCTAGGTGGCTCTCTGGCAATGATGACTTTCATTTCTTTGGGCAGCACACAAGACAGCTTTCTTTCCTGGAAGACATTTGTTAGCCTTTCCACGTTCATCTTGTGAATGCCTTCCGATCTTTGTTAAACTTTGAGCCTGGTTCTTGAATGCTTTCATATCATTTCTTGTTCGCTAGGAACCAATTAAGAGTTATTTCTTGCATATTCCAGTTTTTTATCTTTTTCATTATCTTCAAAGAGGTCTACCAGTTTTTCTCCAAAAAAAAAAAAACAGAGGTCTACCAGTCCTCTCCATACTCTTCTGATAAAGACAATAATTTGTAATCGTTCCATTTCATAATGACCATTATCTTCAGCTCCTTCTTGGTCCCTGCAACTTTATTGCTTGTGGAGCTAATAGTCATTGATATAATCATCTTGATTTCAATCTTTCATTCTAATATCTAGACTTGTAGCATATCACGGGAAACTATATTGTACTATATCTGGCACATCAGGTTCTGTCTATGATCCGTAGATGGTCGGAAACTTTTAGCATTTATTGGGAAGATGTGCTCCTTATGAACTCGTTTTGTGGCACCTTCTTCTAAGCAACAACACCATGACAATAGCTAAGAAAATTTTCCACCTCATTCATAAGTTTTCCTGACACGCTAGACGCTACAAAATCTCAGCGTAAATTGGGGGTTTATAGCTTTAACAAAAACGACCAAAAAGATTTCAGAAAGCTTGCCGCAGCATTTTACCTGCAGGTCAGCATTATTAGTCAGGCCTCGGACTTTTGGCACGAGCTGCGAGTTGGTCATTTGTTGACCGTCCTATAATTGTAGCAGCTTTTATTGTTGCTCAGCTGTTAAGTAAAATTTAGCATAAATTTCTAGGAGTTTATGTACTTGCAAGAAAAAATTTGATTATACTTCTCTTTAATTTCTCTCATCTACCTAGATTGCCACCCTGATTGATATCTATGCAAACTGGAGTTTCGCAGCCATTGCCTGAATTGGATGGGATTGAGCTTGGCTTATTTGACTTTACAACCTATCAGCTATATCCCATTATACTTCATAAAGTTCACCATTCCTTACTGGAAAGGCTTGGTATCTTGTCATTGAACAAAGGGTATGAATAGACACTGGTTTAGCAGTTAGATAGCCGTTGGTGATGAAAAACCTTTTGCTGATTGTTCATGGTAAAATTCTGTCTTCTCAGATTGGCTTCGCGAGATAAAGGATTTTTCAAATGAAGAACGTGAACTTAAATGGGCACATGCACAAAGAAACCTCCAAGGGTTACATCCTCCTGATACCATGAAGTTCACCGCGCGTGGTAGTTTCACGGAAATTAAAACAGATGGCTAAAGAAGCAAAAAGACGTGCTGAACGCAACGTACATAAGAAAATATGTTGATCACAGAAAATTAGTTTTCGTTTGATGGTAAATACAACGGTATATTCTGTTTCGCATTTGAACTAATATAATACGGTGATGCGTCTGCCAACTATAACTAAAATCATATTTGTTCTTGCATAAGCTTAAAGGGGGCATGTTTTGAGTCACTTGTTAGACTGGATCGTTGACGTTGATACAATTCAGCACAATTATTCAGTGTGAGATAAATCCATTTTGCTTCCTCCGCAATACACATACTACCAAAGACAGGAGTGAACTGCCTGCTTTACTTACATTCCAGAAGAATAACCATTAGCTAACTCCAGTAGTATATATCATATCTCCAAGCGTAGTACTCATATTTGTAAGGTTTTGCTGGTTTTTCCCCTTATTTCTGCCCACAATTTTTGGCAACCATTTCGTTGTTTACATGCTTTCCATTGAAACTAAGGGTACATGGAAAACAGGGAACATGATCAACATGCTGGTTCAATTGTGCACGTAATATAACCTTTTACTTCTATTAACAGAAGCAAAAAGTGAGTAGTGGAAAACATATTCATCTCTGCCGTAGAAACTTATTCTGCTTTGGCTCTACTACTTTCAGCAGTTCGTTTTGAGTCCCACGTGGTTTTCAACGATGATTTTTTTTGGGACTCAGGGTGGGCACTTCCTCAAGCCTCGCTTTCCCCTCTAAATTTGGATAACAAAAGAAATCCTACTGTTCCATTTACCATCCTCCCAACTACTTCTTCATGGATCATTTGTTTAACATTGTCAAAGCCTTTTGGGTGTGGAGACAGTTTCACGTTACAGATCATGCTAATTTATCTAATAATAATCAACACTTCTGGTCACTAGGACTATCGACATGCATATGTTGGGTTTTGGATGCCGACACTTCATATCATAACTTTTTTATCCCAGAACAACAATTAAGTGCTAAGCACAACAAGAAATTTAGCAATCCACAACTGATAAATCAAAAGCCTGACACAGAATCTTAGTCGACCCTCTTCAGGAAGCATTGGATTCATGCACACAGAAAAAGTAAAAAAGCGCTGCTATTTAAATTAAATGAACTACATGTACAAAATCACCAGTTCAACATGTAATGTGGATTAAACAATCTAATATTTCACACATCCATTTTCATCAACAATGGCATCTGTCTTTTTCTTATCGCTAACATGAGATGGTATACAACACCAAGGATAGGAAAATTACCCACTTTTAACAACTGAATTGACGAAGTTTAGAAGAATCAAATAGAAGCAGAAGGAGCTTCCCTGTGCTTTGCAACCTTCTTTTCAAGCTCATCTTTTTTAGCTCCAACAACCCTGTCCACTTCCTTCCCTCTCTTCACCAACACAAATGTTGGCATTGCCTGAACTCCAAACTCCTGTGCCACTTCCTGTCAAATCACACACGAATTCGCACACAAAAATTCATCAATGAAATAAAGAAGTTAATCGCATACTATCATATACCCATCCAATACAATGTCTCTTAAGTGATATACTGGCCCAAATAACTTGACTGGTCTCTTTATACCCTTTAAAAATGAAAATTTGACCAACATCCGAATTTAATTGATTTACAAAATTGACTCAAAACAATCATAACCCAAAATAACCAATTTAAGAAAATTAGCTTACGGGAAGCTCATCAACATCGATCTTGGCGAACTGGACGTCAGTGAACTTGGCGGCCATGGCTTGTACAGCGGGTTCCATAAGCTTGCAGGGCCCACACCACGACGCAGCGAAGTCAACAACCATCTTCCCTCGAAAATTCGCCGTAAAAGGAGCCCAATGTCAGATCGTAAAATCACAACTACTAAACATATATACGCACGCAGATAAACACATGGACTGGAAAAAAATATGGAGATAAAAGTGCGTACCAACTGCTGTGAATCTTTGACGGTGTTATAATGGAGCTGCCAGCGAGCGGCAGAGTGGAAGGCCGTAACCCCGGAGATGCCGTCTGACGCATACTCGCCGGCAGCGGCAGAGTTTCCTCCACCAAACAAGAAAGAAAAGATCGATCCCATTTGCCCAGTTTGTCCACTTGTTTTCACCAACTATAAAGACGTCACCTTTAGCTTTATTTCATTTTGGGCTCTAGTTATATATTCTTGATGCCCGCGGGCTAAGGGCTGATTGAGTTTGAGGTAGTCGGCCTTATTTTGAGCCTGATCAAATTTGAGCATTTCAGAACTTGACTTTATCCCAATTGATTTTTTTTTATTATTATTTAAATAAAAATAAAAATAATATCATTTTTTATAAAATGTCGTCATTTTTTTTAAATTATCCAACCTTAGATTAGATTGGCTTTGGCAACCCAAATTTGAATCCACGCATGTGGCTTATTCACCCGACCTATTTAAATCAAACTTGACGTGCTCAAATTATATTTAATTCGTTAGCTTGGGATCACCGAGTCAGGCCTAAATAAGCCTATAAAAGATATAGATATAATTAAAATAATCGATTTATAAAAAATTTTCTGACTTATTTTTAATTTCTTATTTAAGTTTTTAATAAATATCTTGACTTGATTCATAAATTTAGTCAATTTTAAATTCATTTTTCAAAATTGAGGTCATTTCACTGACGTTGAATTGGTTACTCTCATATTATAAATGAGTAAACGGACTTATTCCACTTGAGAATCATATTTCCATTTTTCTAATGAGAATTCAGTTAAACAGTGTAATTATGTCGATAAAATTTGTTTATGCAAAAATGAGAGCCATAGAAATATCATATTTTTGATTTTTTTTCAACTTCATTTCATTATGATGATTTTTTTTATTGAGTATGTTAATTATGAATAAAATCCAGTGAAAGAGAATTAGTTTTAATAATAGATTAAGAAATCTCCTGACCTATTTCTTATGATATTATATAAGTTTGAATTTCTATTTGTTAAATTGCTTTACATGGCTCCATATTTTCGCTTCAATCAATTAAGCGTAGAGTTACTTTAGGTCCAGAGAAGCAGATAAAAACACTAGCTTCATATATAGATCCATTTTTTAAAGGAAAAATTACAACATAATTACCTCTCTTATAAAGGAGAATGATCATCGGATTAATTCATAGGCTAATTTATTATACTTCACAAACACACTCGGCACCTTTACTGACAGTTCTTTACTTTCGTAGATTCTTCAATTACTAGTTCAAGAGCAAATTACTAGTTAAGAAGTGGAACTCTTGTTTACACCCTTTAATGATGTTGATGTGGAAGAAGCTCTCTTTGATTTCAATCCTAATATAGCTTCTATTCCAATGGTTTAAATGCTCGATAATTTGGTCTTGTACCAAGTTCAGGAACACAGAAGCAGTATTATAAAATTTCAACCAGTGGTAAGATGTTGAGGGAACTTAACAAAAATTTTATTAGCCTTCTTCCTAAAATTCTTAATCCAACTTCCTTGAAGGAGTTTAGACCCATTTTCTGTAGCAATATAATATATAACATTCCTTTTGCACTCCATTCCATATGATGCTTCGGTGAAAGATTTCCTAGGTAACAACTAAAGCTTCCTTGAGCAATTAGAGAGGATTGCAGTCATATTTCACCTCCCTAACTATAATTTCATCTCTAACAGAAAGGAATCAATTTACTGAAGAAGACATCCCTCAGGAATCGGGTACAAATGGATCATGCAGGTAGTTGTTAAGAAACCAAGCTCCATCCGAGACATAGTTTGGTGTGGAACTTAGATTGGTTCATTAAACACTGCAAGAAAAATGTCGTTTAACAACAAAAAATGCCGACAGAAAACATAAACATTTTGTCAGTAAGTCAGGTTAGCGACAAAATTTACCGACGGACAAAAGCGTCGTAAAAACGGCCGTAGGCAATAATTTCTGACGAACAGTAGAAAGTCCATCGGTAAATTTACCGACGGTATCGACGGACAATTAATATACCGTCAGTAAATATACCAACAGTTTTTTTTGTGAATGACCGTCGGTAAATTTTTTGACGAAATGATATATTCCGCCAGAAAATTTAGGGTGTATTCTATTCCGTCGGTAAGTTTGTTACAACATTATTGGCAGTTGTGTTTGTTCCATCGGTGAGTGTATTCTATCAACCGTTAGCTAATAGCTAATTATATCAGCTGATTTGACCAACTGATTGCATTAGCTATTTATCATTTGATGTTTAATAAAATTAGCTGTTTAGTATTAGCTATTTATGTGTAAAATGACTTATGAGGACATGACTTTAAAAAAATTATAAGGGTATGAATATTATATATTTTAGTATTT
>JANQAP020000249.1:392495-419159 GCA_026874005.2 Erythroxylum coriaceum
GGGAAACAACCCCCGACGTGCCTTCTTTGTTTTGCAGGAATCCTTAAGCCAGAATTCTCGTATTCAACAGCTGTTTCTATGGATCCAAACGGCAACGTACAGCCTCGTCAGAATCCGGCTGAACCATATATGAATATACAATTTTTACAAAGATTAATGATAGGGATAAAAGGCTCATTATCTATTTATACTGGAAGTGATAATGTAATGTTTGAAGGTTTTAAGAAATCCATGATGGTAGAATTTGATGTTACTAATCTTGGAATGATGCATTATTTTCATAGTATTAAAGTTGTCCAATCTAATAGTAGAATTTTTATTTCACAAAAGAATTATGCTCAAGAGATTTTAAACAGGCTTAAAATAAAGAATTACAATTTTTGTCATGTTAACAAAATTTAGTTTGAAACTTATTAAACTTATTAAAGCGTTGATAGCATTCATTACAAATAGGAATTTTGATGTATTCAACAGTTACAAGCAATTTTATGAATACCATACTACAATTGGTATCAAATTTAGCACAGTACTCGTATCGATCGTTTCAACTAATTTTTTGAAAATTACAAAATAGTTTCTAAATTTTTTTTAAATTGCAAATTAGTCTTTCAATATGTTATGTTATATAATTTTTATTTTATTTCAATCATATCTCAAAATTTCATAATAATAAAATTAGATATAACAATTATTTATTTATTTTTATTAATATATTTTCACATATTTCTCATAAATTAAGATTAAAAAATTGATTAACTCTTATATAAATATAAAATTAAGAATAATCCAAAGTTAAAAATGCATTTACAATAAGTTAATTTAATTTCAGAAATTATCTTTATATATTTCAGAAGTTATTGTAATAATTTCATATGTATATACTAAAAAGTATAAATATATCATAAATATGAAATCTACCAATTTTAAAAATATTCACTAACTATATTAAAATTAAGTTAAACTGATATATTTAGTTATATAATATTTAATCACTAATTACAAAAAAAAGTTATTTAACAAATTTTTATGTGTATCTTTAATGTTTATTAATAAATTATAGACAATTTTATCATATTTTTTTTATATATAAGTAATTACAATTTCATATAAGAGAAATATTAAGTTTTTTCAATTTAGT
Source organism: Erythroxylum coriaceum (assembly GCA_026874005.2). Lineage (NCBI taxonomy): Eukaryota > Viridiplantae > Streptophyta > Magnoliopsida > Malpighiales > Erythroxylaceae > Erythroxylum > Erythroxylum coriaceum. Next base: position 393,634 of record JANQAP020000249.1, read on the forward strand.
CTTAGATTTTTTTAAAATTAATTTATGGTTGATATTTGACCAGTATTTTAATTATCGACCAATGCCAACCGAAAGTGTTAGTACCGATCGGCACCAAAGTCTAGTACAATACTCTTTTGTTTGGTACTAATTTTTGGTTGATATAACCGCGTAATCAACCAGTACAGTACGATATTCAAAATACTAATTATAAGGCTTGATATTATGCATTCAATGTCTTGTCAGCATGTATATTAAAGATCCACGAAAGATGTATCTTCTTGCTGCAAAAGAATTTTTAACTACATTCATGGAACAACTAATTGTAGTTTGTTTTATAAGATAGGTGAAAAGTCAAAATTGTTTAGCTATACATATAGTAATTATATTAGAGATTTAGATAATAGGAATAATAATACATCTAATTATATTTTTATGATGAGTTTACGAGCAATTTTATAGTCTTCAAAAAGCAATCAATTGTGGCTTTATCAATTTCAAAAATTGAAATTGTAGCAGCAAAGCATATTCTTGTCAAGTAAAAAAGATTCTTAAACAAATTCATTTCAAGTAGAAAGTATCTAAATTTTTTAAAAAATCTTGTTTTATATGAAAGAAATAGACATGTCTATGTAAAGTTTCACTTCTTAAGATACCTAAAAGCCGAAAAAATATCTAATCTTATATATTTCAAAGGTGAAGTTCAGGTTGGTTGCTGACTTACTTATCAAATATCTAAAATTAATATTATTTTTAAAATTTAGAAAAATACTTAATGTCTGTAATTTAAAAAAATTAAATTTAAAAGCTAACATAATAAATTGAATGTTTAAAAACTTTCATCTTTTGGGAATTTATACAGGAGAGATTGTTGAATGTTATTTTCACATATTCTAGTTTTAGTTGTCCTAGTCTTAATATAAGCAATGGAATTTGTTGCATAAAAATTGCAGTCTGTTATAATGAGTCTTTGGGTTTGTTGGCTAGTTGAAATTCTTTAGGACTTCATAGTCGAAAGTTCAATAAATGTCCAAGTTTAATTCTCTCTATTTTAATATTATTGAAATTTTTGTATAACAGAAATATATATATGGTCTAATTTTTATAACTTAAATTAAGGCCATGTTTCTAACAAACCAGATCCCCCCTCCCAATATGTTTTATGTTATTTTACTAGTTTGAGGACAGAAAAAAACAAATTGCATGATGCAGAAAAAAGTGATACGTAGGTGAAAAGCTTCGCAGTTTATTTTGCATAATCATATCGCTTTGCATGTGAAAAGACCGGCAAGGATTAAAGCAGCACCATTGAAGCTTTTGGACTATATTTATCATACAGTATCTTTTCCTGGTGCATTCGTTTTCCTGACCATTTCAACAGTGCTATCACTGACATTTTTGTATCTATACCAGTTAGCACATATAAGAAAATAAATAAAGTTGACAATTCCCAGCCCTCCGATCATGAAATAAAAATAATCTAATCTTCCCTTGTTAAGATCTTCGGCTAACCAGTCTCCTCTTTTAGTTTTGGTGGTGTTTTGGTGGATTATGGAAACCAAGAAGCCACTTAGATAATTGGCTAGTGCATTGGCCATAAAGAAGAATGATTGAGCAATGCTTCTCATGTTTTCTGGGAATTGCTTGTAGAAGAACTCGGTCTGTGCTACGTACCCAAATCCCTCAGCTAGTCCTGCAATAGCAAGTTGGGGCACTAACCACATACTAGACATTGACGAAATAGTTCCGCCTTTTGGTGCAATGCCTAGGTTTGGCTTAGTAAGAGCAACATGTCTTCTACGTTCCTCGATTAATCCAGAAACGAGCATGCAGATTACTGAAAGAACAATTGATATTCCCATTCTCTGGAGCAATGTGAATCCACCTTCTTTACCTGTCAACCTTTGGACTAATGGAACTATAATCCTATCATATATTGGGATCCAAATTGTGAGTGTCAACATGGTGAATATAATGTATGTCGCTGCTGGCACCTGAAACTTACTTGAATTGAGATGTCTGTCAGACTGAAGGGCTTGGAGCACTGTATAAGTCTGTTGTTGGACCAGTGGAATAGAGAAAATTATAGCAGATACCCATATGGGAATTGTTCTTAGTACACATTTCACTTCTTCAACTTGTTGGATGCTACAGAGTTTCCATGGATTGGCAGCTGAACCATCCATATTAAGTTTGTCTTCATCTGTTATGATTGCCGCCTTGTCAAGAAACCTGCAATACATCATGATCGTTAAGTACAAGATCTTTGTGTGGTCGTAGTCGTAGTACTATAGTTTTACTAACCATCATAATATTTGTTGAGACCAATAAATTATGAGTGATTTATTAACTTCAAAAGTATATAGATTGGATATCTCACCTAAATTGACTAGTATGTGGAAGTTTAGAGTTGATGGATTTGGCAGGAAAATAGTTGAAAAGAGAGAGCGTTGGATTTTCTGGAAATTTTAGTCTTCTCTTCTTTATAGCAGCAACGAGTACTTGTGTCAAACTAGTTAGGGGGCTTCCTTGTGGCTTCACAACAACATAAATTCTTGTTCCCACAAAAAATAGTGCGGTGGAAAGAAACATAAGAAATGCAGGAATGGCCAACCCTATACCCCAACTGACATCAGACTGCACATAGACAATGCCTGTTGCCGACACCATCACAGCGAAGGTATAAGTAAAATAATACCAATTGAAGAAACTCGTGATACCACCCTTGCCAGATTCAGTCTTTGGATTGAACTGATCAGCTCCAAACGCTAGGTTGCAAGGCCTTATACCACCTGCTGCAATGACTAGTAGAGCGAAAGCACTTAGTAGGAAGGTGAATTGCCAAGTTGTTGGCCCTATACACGATGTGTTCTCTTTTGCTGCACATGCTGGAGGGTGAAGACTGGGAATTGCTGCTGTTAGTGTTAATATCGTCATTCCCTAAATCAAAAAGAAAAAAGTTAATAAAGTTAAAACTGACAGTAGAAAAGAGACTAGTTGTTTCTTAACAGATAAACTTGAAAGTTCTCATTGTTCTATGGCTATCAAACAACTTCCACCAACACAAGGAGGGACCGAGACAAAATTTTCGTAGGTATTATGTGAGAATATTTTACTATCAAGTTCTGAAAGTGCAGAAAAAGAAAAAGAACCTCGTATTCCAAATTTAGCAAAACTAATCTCAAATTGCTACCATATCTAAATGCTTTAAAAGCATCCATATTGATCTGAAAAAAAAAAAGCCATGTGGGAGGGATTGATCTACAGAATAATAATGTTCATAAAGAGTAGATCTTCATTGCTAACTAGCAAAATGGAAAGAAATGAGAAAAACAAGCATATAGAGAGTACCAAAACGGATGCTATAGAACCAAGAGCTAAAGAGTTGTAACGCCCAAAGTAAGTGTCAGAGAGAAAGGCTCCAACTAAAGTAGCCATGCTTGCAGTGCCATTGAAGACATTAACAAATGTGGTGGCAGCAACGCTTTTCATGTTGAAAACTGTTGTTAAATACACCACCAAATTTGTAACAGATCCAACTGTACCAAGCTTCTCAAACGTCTCGTTACCTGCATGAATTTTGGGTGACAAAACAACAAGCAGAATGTTTGAACAAAATATTCGCAAGCTTCCAAGCAAGAAAATTGCTTCCAATAACATCAGATTCACTCTTTTCATGTGCTTTCTATGAATATTCAACTTACCAATGATAAAGGGCATTGCTTTGATTCCTCTGTAGTTGATGACTTCCTCTCCATCACTTGGATTAGTATCTTCCTCTTTCTTGTTATCCATGGATATGCTTCACAAGAAGAGGTGTTTTCTATATTATGAAGATATAACTACAAACTGCAGAGGATACTATATCTCCAAGTTTTAGAAATATAAATGTAACAAGCAGTGATATTTTTATATAGAATTCGGTTGATCGAGGAAGAAACTTGATGCCCAACAGTCTGATAGGGACCAGGTTTTCCCATATTATATGGACAAGCTGTCATTTACGGGACAAGATTCTCTGTCCAATTTTATAGTGTCTTATTCTGTTCCCTAAATCTCAGCCATTTATTTATGCGGGTCCTACATGAGTCCCGCATAAATAAATGTGGGACCCGCATAAATGAATGGTTGAGATTCATGGGACAGAATAAGACATCATAAAATTAGACAGAAGATCTTATCTCGTCATTGATTGGTAGTAGTACAGGATGTCAGATTTGGTGGCTAGTGTCGTCATTATCTCTTTATCTTGATCAACATCATATTTTATCACTAAGGCACCAAAGTTTTGTTTCCACACACGTAAAGTATAGAGTAATCGGATTTATTTGCTATACTAAATGAAGTCAATTTACCACTTTATATCTAGTATACCTACTATCTATTATAGATAGTTTAAAGGAAAAATAAAAATTTGAATATCTCTCATCAGATACTAGGGATACTGAGTTCTATAGAAATTATACTTGAAATGATGAACAATAAATAACCAAATGTTGTTGTGTTATTGTATATAGACCTTCCTTACTGTTACTCAGAGCGGCCAAAGTTAGAGGTTATAAATGGTTTATCTCGCATATTGGAGTCTAAGTTTTAACAGTATCTCCATCATTATGCAAAAGTATATCCAATCATCAGGAGACTCAGACGCAGGAATACTGTGGAACAAATAAAACATTTCACCAACATGCCAGTTCAAAAGATTATTACTTTATGTGGGACAGGACGTCTTTAATCCGATTCTTCTCTATCGCTTTATAAGTTCTATGTGGTTTGTTTATATACTATGTTTTGTATACTGATTTTGAATGGATTGAGAGCCCTCGAAAATGGCTCGAGACTTGGAATTGAATCCTTCAAATTTTGTACAAAGAGCATGTAATGCTTTCTTTTGGTTTTTTCCATGTTTTGTACTAGCATCAGAAGATGACGTAAGAGTAGAAGCATTTATCCATTTCTACCACTGACTTATTAGACTTGTTTTTGCCTCTCAAGCTCCATTAATTGAATTATGAACTATGCAAGTGGTCATCGATTCGAACATCTCCAGACTTTTAAATACAAGTATGGTACAGGTTTCTTTAATTGAATAACCATATGACTGTTTTAATGAAGTTAGCTAACACTGGAACGTTGAAATGAGAGCCATTTCTTTAACCATTTTCATCCCCATGCGATTTTCTATTATTAGTTCTAGACATAATCAGTTGAGGTTGAAACCTTTACAAAAACCCTTAATTAATGAGAACCCCACGACACTGTTCCATTTAATTGTAGAGTACTTCGTATTATACAAGTTGTGTTGTCTTGCACAAGAAAAAGTGACTTTTATAACGCACCCACCAAAACCTTCTTTCTCATCACACAAGTTTTCTACTTGTATTAAAGCATCTTTCCCAGCTTAGGGGATCGCACTATAATTTGAACCCACCAAAACTCTCGATGTCAGCATCTTTTAAAGCATCTTAACTTCTCTCCTTATAAATCTTTTATCTTTTTATTTACTCAGCACCATTGGAGAGCTTTTTGAAATGAAAATGACAAGGAAGCCGGCTAAGGAAAAACAAAGCAGCCTTCAAAAACTACAGCACTGAGTCGAAATGTCAATTGATGACGACGACTTTGCTATGCCCCAAATTACAATCAGAATCTCTTCAGAGCCATCAAATAAACACGTCTGAATTGTAAGGACTATTTAAATCATAAAATAAATAGATGAGAACTATATGGTGATCCACAAGTTCTTGTTGAAATCATCGATAGGAGCCAAATAAAAGTAGAACCTGTAGTATACATTGTGCTAGTTACTTGGACTTTTGTGCATTTTTGACGCTCACAATATTGAGTGATTTTTATTTTCTTTCTTTGTATAGAATTCTTATTTAGTTGGTTTTGATTTATAAAATTCTTATTTTTCTTTTTGGCAGTAGCTTTCTCCTTCCTACGTAGTATTATTAAATTTGCAGTGTCAAATAATTTATAGGGGAATCATAAACTATTTTTGTTAAATAAAAAATCATTAGCTAACACTAGCATTAGGAAGGAACGACATGGTTTAGCTAACCTTTCTGGTTATAGTCATGATAGGACTCCGACAGCGGGAAAGCTTTTTCATAATAATAATCAGTATACTCCAAAATGCATCAATATTATGTACGGTATATAACAAATGGCATCAAGCTGTCTGGTCCATAGCCACCACACCAACACACTTTGCAATAGTGGACTTAATGCATCTTGAAAACTTCCATCCACTTAATGTGATTCATGTCGAAATAGCTCAGTGTCTACATGGTCTTACCTACTCCTTTCTCGTGATTCTTTGACTACAATATGTGACGTGCCCTGTAACGCAGGCATCAGGAGCACAGTGTGTGAAAATTATTCAGTGATGAATACGGGCGCATGCTCTTATTGATGCTATTACCTGATGAGATTGAAGCTACAATTAAGGCCAATTAATTTGTTATTTGGCACTAAAGGCTCAAACTAATACTGTTGTAATCAGAGTGTCAGTAGTCGTAAGCATGGAAGGAGATTAAAGCAATAATTAAGGCCAATCAAGAGTTTGGATTTTCTCGTAGAATTCGTCGTTGACTTTGATCCTTGAGCCTGGTGGACAAATCTAAAAATGATCAGTAGGTGGTGGGAAGAATAAATTACATTGGCAATTGCTTTAAAATTTTGTCAAGTTGTAGAAACTGGTAAGTCGGGGGTTGGGAAATCAACTTAAGATAGAGAACTACACAGATTCCTGACAAGCTATGACTAATTATAGAGAACTACACAGATTCCTGACAAGCTATGACTAATTAAGAATTTGCAACTTGTATTTGAGAAAACGTGGCAAATTATATTTCTTTAACTGGAACTCTTATTATTAATTAATTAAAAGCCCAAACAAATTGATTTCGAGTAGATCCATTTAGAGTCATTATCAAAAATAAAAGTTATACATAAATGGTTCACAACAAGAGCTAAACTAGATAAATTAATATTATTGGAGAAAAAAGTTTATTAATTTTTGTGTAGAATATTTCTATGCCTTTAATATTTAATTAATAATTTTGAATTCTAAAACTTGTATTTATAAACGTTGCGAGGAAGAGAATCAGTACACAACTATAAGAAACAAACTGAAAATGGATATGAAAATTGCAGTAAAAAATAAAGGTGAGAGTTAAATTTAGAGAGAAGATTTTACCAAAGGGACAAAATTTTCTGAAAATAATAAAATTTATAAGATTTTAAATTTTCTTAAATCTTAAATAAAGGTCCAATACGTCAATTTTTTATTAATAAAGGATGTTCAGGGCCATCTCTTTAGTGATGTTCTAAATATCAGTAAGTTATAATATCCGATAGTATGATAGAAAGAAATGCAGGGTCATCTCTTTAGTGATGTTCTAAATATCGGTAAGTTAAGTGTTTCATATATCCAGAGAAACGAGATATCGAGGATGATTTGACAATCTTGTTTGCTCAAATTTTAAAATAATAAACAATAAAGAAATCCTTTTATAATCAAAAGGTTCTATGTTATTGTTAATTAACATTTAACAATCAAGATAGGTTCTAACTTTAAGGGATCTCTAGTAAAGATGCTAATGTTTGGAATCTTGACCAAAACATGTGGATGATGGGGACAATCCACCAATCCCAATCCCGCAAGAAAATATGTATAGTCACATGTTATGCTTCAAACAATTACAAAAATAACAGAACGTAAATTGGGCAGGAAAGAAAAAGATGAAATAACTGATAACGAAAGGTTTCAGCTGGAAAGTTAAACAACTACAACTACAAATATATACATACGTACATACATACATATATAGGTTGATTTATAACAACAGTGACATGCATAATAGTAACAGTGTCCAATTAAAGTCTGTGTTAAGCATAATCGCTTCAAAAGTTGCCTTATTTTTATCTTTAAATTCAATATCGTTTACTTTTGCTTGTAGGGAAGGCAATACTGTAGCTCACGAACTTGCCTCCTATTCTAGTCTCTTTAATCAGGAAACAATACGAATCGTGAAAGAATAGAGGTAGGCCGTAAGAAACACGTAATCTTTCTATAATTTAACTCATGAAATTCATTATCATTGAACTATTCTAAAAAAAATCCTAATATTTTGTTAAATGAACATGCATTATTTTTTTAAAATAGAATTGAAATATGACATTTTAAATCATATCTTAATTTTTTTAATGAAAAACCTATTAAAAAATACGTGTGCCTTTTTGGAAGGTACGATGATTAGTTTTCAGAATATTGAATGATATTATTTAAAAATTACATTAAAATAATAAATTTGTGTATTTATAAAGGAAAGGTATTGGAAGACTATGTACCAGGCGGAATGTGCTACAAAGGACTTTGTAACTCACTGTAAATTAGAATCCAACAGAACGAAGGACTTACTGTTAAAAGCTGAAAGTGGGAAGGGGAATAAATGAAAGAAAAGGTGAATGGTATTCAACAAGACCAGGGAGTCCAGCGGCCCAACGAGACTCGTCAACAACAGACAAGGAACAATGTTTGCCAATACAATATGAGAGAATATGCGAGAGAGATTAAAGTCACCCTGAAAATAGCAAACTGCATATTCATTTAATAATAGCAATTAAGCTACAATATACCTAACCTTCAACATGGATTGTCACAGGATATAGTGGACTGCTTTATTGAAATGGTACTGGAACACCTTGCTTCTTGTTCACAATAGTCATAACTAAGTACCGGGTGCCCATGCCCATGGGCACCTGTTCATCAGGTCCCTCCCAAAACGGTGCTTCACCATCACCCACCAGACGCCAGTACCCTGTCCTCAGGGACTCAGCTTGCTCATCTGTGCAGTTCTGCAGCAATCCTTCCACTCGGAAATTTATGCCAAGTGAACCAAGAAACTGGGACTGCATAATTGGGCCGTGGACAGAGATGCTTTCTGAAAACAGTACAGAAATTGGATTAGTTTTAATCACCATATCTATCTCCTGCGGTAAGCTTGCCCAGTTTCTAATGTAATGAGGATGAACCTGAAGCTTCCTCTGCAGAATGCCTTACGGAAGGAAAATCCACATATGCACTGAGATCAGCAGACCCAGGATTATCTAGCATGTTAACAAACTTGTGCTTCCTAATTGCCTGCAGAAAACTCACGTAGGCCAAAAGACAGTTAATTTAGACATCCGCCCGACACAAGTGCAAAATATATGAGTAGAGACCTTTGGAAGGGCAATAATTTAATAACGCCTAAGCATTAGATTGAAGGAGGGAACAAAAATAGCACAGGTATAAACCATACATGCCAAGGTATTGCAGCATTCCGGGATGGTTTATTGATTTTTACAAACAACAAGAACAAATCATGTTTTATGAAAGAAAAAATAATAATAGGAACATTTGTATAAAATAGCAATATCAAGAAAACATACCTGCAAGCTGTCTGAAACTAGTCCATTGAGGCCATAGTCAATTATAAGAGCTCCACCTCCATCCGAACTTATTCTCTCTGCAATTGAATGAGTTAAATCCATTGCTCTAGGACAAACCTCAATTTGATGAAGTTTTTCTATTTCTTCAGTAGAAGCCCACTTGCAGCGCTTTGCCAAATAGAGAGTTGCAGGTGTTGGTTGTGGAGATAGTACGAATTGAAACCTAACCAACATAATGAAGTGTCAAAATAAAATCATTCCACAAGTTCTAAATACAAAGCTAACGACTCCATATTGATGTAGTCTTACTTAGAATTATCGCTGATATCAACCATTTTTTCACACCAGCCACGAGAAGCCCGCTGCAGAATTTGTCAACTAAAACAGTTTAATCTTGATTTTTGCCACAGACATGATACAACCAACAGTATTCTATCTCTGAATAAAGCGCCTTAAAAAGAAGCCTAAGTGACCAAGGCAAGCACTTTTATCCGTTTGGGTGTCCTTCCATTAACAAACATTAGGGGAAACCTCAGAGATGATGTAATTATCTTCTAGGAATGCTGAAAACACATGAAATGCACCCTTAAAATTCTCAAAATTATAACCCTACATTGCTGTCAGCACAAGTCCTTGCATCAGAATTGTTTGGAGGTGATCAACAGATATAACAACAGAAATTATAGCATGCACTAACCAGATGTGATTGCAAATGTCTCTGGTGAAAGGAACATTTTGTGCACACTAATAAAAAAAACCCCAAGAAGTTGTAAGATCGGGGAAATCAAAGGCTAGTTGGCTGATAAACAGATCTTGAAGGAGACAAGTAGAGCTTCACAAAGTTGAAAATGCATTAAGCAATTTAATTCAAGGAATACATTTTCCTTTTGAATTTTCTTTTTATTTTCAATAATACTAGTGGATAAAATACTGAACAGAACTTTAAATAGAAGTTCTTTCTCCTACCTATAGGATTGTACATCAGAATTACACAGTCTGAATGAAATTAAATACAGATCTTATTAGTTAAACAAACCTGAAACTGATGAACTGGTAGAGCATCATAAAACTCATGGGCAATGATGATTGTTGGCACTGGAATGCAGCAACAATATAGAAAATGAGTGAAGAAGGTGATAGAGAAAGATATAGAGATTGTATTATTACATATGTAGAAGAGAATACAGCAGTAGGTTCCCTCCTAGAAAGGTTCCAGGCCAGAGAAAATTCCTTACAATCGTAAAACCACTCTCCTTTCCCATAGTATTACTCTATATTCCCTATTACACAAACTCTCTCCATAACCAACTATAACAAACTCATAACAAACTGTCTATCTGGCAGGTTGCCCTTTACCTATCTTACTCCTACATATATATGTCTTAATAGGCTTAGATATTATAGGCAGATCAACATTGCTAACAACAGGCAGATCAACATTGCTAACAATTCCCTCCTTCTCAAAAGGCACCTTGTCCACAAGGTGGAGAGAAGGAAATTGTCCGTTAATAAACTCTGCATCCTCCCAAGTTGCTTCTTCTGCTGGTCTAGCTTTCCAACGAACCAACCATTGTTGAATATTTCTGCCCTTGGAGCTTCTTGTACGTGAGGCTAGGATTGCTTCTGGTTCAGCCAAATCCGAAGTATCCATCTCTAATCCTTGAGGGAGGCTATCTTCAATAGGGTGATCACCCACGGCCTTCTTTAATTGAGAAACATGGAAGATGGGATGTACCTTGGATGTAGGTGGAAGCTGTAGTCTATAGGCGACCTGTCCTATCTTTCCCATAATTTTGAAAGGGCCATAGTATCTTGCTGAAAGTTTGGGACAGATTCTCCTGGAAAAAGAGAGCTGTCTATGTGGTCTTAGCTTCACAAAAACCAATTCTCCATCCTGAAAATGCACCCCCCTCCTATGATCATCTGTGGATTTCTTCATTACAGATTGTGCTCGCAAGAGATTATGTTTTAGTTGGCACAAAGCCTCATCCCTATCAACCAAAGCTAGCGCCACCGATTCCAGTTGAGTTTCTCCTTGGGAAAAATGCAACAAGGTCGGTGGAAGGCGATCATAAACAACTTCAAAAGGAGTCCTTCCCGTAGAAACATGCTAATTGGTGTTATACTAATATTCAGCCCAAGACAGCCAATAAGACTAGTTTTTAGGTTGTTCAGTAGTGAAGAAGCGAAGGTAGGTTTCTAGGCACCTATTAACCACTTCCATTTGCTCATCCGTTTGAGGATGGTACAAAGAGCTCATCTTTAGGACTGTCCCTTGTAGTTTGAATAACTCCTTCCAAAAATTGCTAGTTAAGAGTGGGTCTCTATCACTCAATATAGAGCTAGGAATGCCATGCAATTTTACCACATGTTGGATAAATGTTTCTGCCATTGATTTAGCTGTGTAGGGGTGTTTGAGGAGCAAAAAATGAGCATACTTTGATAAACGATCCACTATCACCATTATGACTTCATAACCATGAGATTTTGGGAGCCTCAAAATAGAGTCCATTGAGACTTCATCCCAAATAAGTTTAGGAATAGATAAGGGTTGTAAGAGACCTGTTGGAGACATTGCCATGTATTTGATTTTCTGGCATATGACACATTCGCGAACAAACTTCTGTATTGTTGACTTCATCCCTAACCAAAACAGTCCACTAAACAGCCTCTTGTAGGTCTTTAGGAAACCAAAATGTCCCCCCAAAGGTGAAGTATGATAACCATGTAGAAATTGGGGAAACAAGGTTGAGCTGGATGAGAGAACTAACCTGTTCTTATAGAATAACAAGCATCCCTTAGATGATAATTAGGTCTGAAATTCGGATGTTATGAGAGAGTTGTCATAAGTGAGTTCAACTTGGCATCCTCCTTGACCTCCCTTCGACCACAGCCATGTCAAGCCAAAATGGGGCTAAAATGGCTGAGAACAGTAATTTGTCTTCTTCCACTCTAAAGAGAGCATCCACAACTCCATTTTGTTTCCCAGGTTTATAGATAACTTCAAAATCTAAACCCAACAACTTAGCTTGCCAACATTGTTGATCGACCGAGGGAAATACATTGATCTAATAAATGTTTCAGACTTCTATGGTTAGTTTAGACCTTGAAGTGTCTCCCCACTAGAAAATGCTTCCAATGTTGAATTGCCATCACTACTGCCATCACTTCCTTCTCATAGACAGATTTAGAAAACGTGGATTCAGCCAATGCTTTGCTGAAGTAAGCCAAAGGTCGACCTTCTTCTATTAACACAGCACCCAAACCCCTTCCTGAAGCATCACACTCAATAGAAAACTGCTTAGAAAAATCAGGTAGGGCTAAGACCGGTGAGGTAGTCATTCTCTTCTTCAACTCTTCAAAAGCTTCTCGGGACTCCTTCCCCCAACAGAACTCATCTTTCTTAGTGAGTTTCGTAAGTGGCTTAGCAATTTTACAATAATCTTGAACAAATTTTCTGTAGTACCCTGTGAGACCAAAGAACCCTCTTACTCCCTTTACATTCTTGGGAGTAGGCCACTCGAAAATACTTTTCATCTTTGATGGGTCCATAGCTACCCCATCACAAGAGATAATATGGCCTAGATACTCCACGAATTTCTGTCCAAATATGCACTTCTACCTATTAGCAAATAACTGATTGTCCCATAATAATTGCAGCACACAAACTAAATGCTGCATGTGTTTTTCCCAAACTGAACTGTAAATCAAGATGTCATCAAAGAAAACTAAAACACACTTATGTAATAGGGGTTTAAAGATTTAGTTCATGGTAGCTTGGAATGTAGTGGGCGCGTTCATGAGTCCGAAGAGCATAACTAAGTACTCGTAATGTCCTTCATGAATTCAAAACATCCTCTTGTCTAACCCTGATTTGATGAAATCCCGACCTTAAATCAACCTTAGAAAAATATTTAGCCCCATGTAATTCCTCCATTAGCTCAACTACAACAGGAATAGGAAATTTGTCGGGCACCGTGAGCTTATTCAAAGCTCGGTAATCTACGCACATCCGCCATGATCCATCCTTCTTTTTGACAAGGAAAACAGGACTTGAAAATGGACTGATACTTGACCTAATGACACCAGTTTCCAATAAATTTTGAATCTATCTCTCAATCTCATCCTTGTGATGATGTTCATGCCTATAGGGTCAAATATTCACAGGCTCTGCTCCTTCCTTCAGATTAATAGCATGGTCATTAGCCCTCCTAGGTGGTAGCTCCCTTGTCTCTTGAAAAATAGAAACAAACCTGGACAGAACAACCTTTAATTCTTCTTGTTGCTCTGCACTCCAGACACCCATCTTTTTAGATGTATATCCATTGATTCCCATTGACCATAACCCTTCTACTTCCAATTCCTGATGCTTGAATATTTGTTGCAAAGCATAAGGGGAGGAACCCTGGACTTTAACTCCCTGCAGAGTAACTTCGACACCTCTTTGGTCGAAAGTCATGCACATTTTCTTCCAATTAACCTTCATCACTCCTAATGTCTCCAACCATGTAACACCTAGAATCAAATCAGGTCCCTCGGTATCAAATACGTAAGCATCTACATTAAACTCCACTCCATTCAACTTCAATCTTATCTCCTTGCAAATACCTTGTGAAAATGACCTATGTCCATCTCCCAATTTTACTCCAAAAGTTCTAGTTGGAGCAATGGAATTCTACGGCCTGAACCAACCTGCCGGACACAAAATTGTGACTAACTCCACTATCCACCATAATTAAAATGGGCATCTCGTTCAACTTACCCATTAAGACCATAGTCCTCGTGGGTGAAGTTTGTGCCTTCCCTACTTCACTGAATTCAACCGAATTACACACTAATTCCCAATCTTCTGGTTGCTCTTCTATCACTGTTGTCTCCTGATTACTCACTCTATTTACCTCTTCTTCTCCCTTCCAAAAGATTAGTTTGTATTCTTTGTCGAGGCAACGGTGAAGTGGGTCGTAAGTTTGACCACACTTAAAACACAGTCCCTTTCACTTCATCAGATAGGTACCTCATCCCCTTCCATTTGGATCCACCCTGCCGATTACCATCTGTCATGGTATTTTAGGGCTCGTAAGGCATCTCTTTCACTTCATTCCTATTGCTTACAGCTATATTACTTCTCGAAACTAGGCGCTGGACAGCAGAATTTCCCAACTGATACCCATAACCCGCAGGAGAAACTACATGCTTGTTCTTGCACTCACCTGGTTGGATTACTCCTTCACCGACCAGCTCTCTCTCCACCTTCCGTGCGACAATCATGAGCCTAGCTTGAGACGTCGGTTCATGAGTTCAGACCCGATTCTTAATTTCTTCACATAATCCTCCCAGAAAACAACTCATATACCACTCTTCGGGAAAGTTGGCTATTTGCGACGTCACTCTCTGGAATTCGTCGATGTACACATCCACCGACCCATGCTGAGCCATTGATTTCAATTTCTCAATCGGATCTCCCTCATCCTTTTCCCCATAACATTCAAACAAGGAACGTTTGAATCTCTCCCACGTCACGCAGGGATCGAACTCTCTTAGAGTCATGAACCAGTACAGCGTTGTCCTCTCCATGCAAATCTAGACTATCGGTAGGCGCAGCTCAAGAGGAATTTCGTTAATCATAAAATATGATTCAGCTCGCATGACCCATGCAAATGGGTCTTCACCGTGGAATGCTGGTAAGTCGACCCGACGTGCTGCATTTCCATATTCTTCCCATGCATGTTCTGTAAAGGCTGAGGAACTGTGGTCCCCCTGTCGGCGGGAACCAGTAGCAAGTCTTTCACTACCAGCAGTGTTCGACGCATGTTGCGTAGGCCTGTCGCCACCCGCAGAGGAAGATGCATGGTGAGTAAACGCCAGTAGACCCTCTCCTTTACTTCCCACGTTCGGCTTCTGTGGGTTCTTTGCCATCAAAGTTTGAAACCCATCCCTCAACTCCGACTACAAAAGATTCTGGGATTTGGCCAGTGTTTCTACACTGGCCATCAAGGAACTAAGCTGTGTTCTTAGATCCTTCAAGGTGGAGTCGTGTGACTTAACCATTCCCTCTTGAGCTGAGAGGGATGATTCCTGTCTCCTAAGAGACGCCTCCACTGCAGATACTCTAGCCTCCATTCTAGTTTGCATACAATCTCTACCCACTTGCGTCTCTCAATGAAAGCACCAATTGATAGAGAAAGATATAGAGATTGTATTATTTACGTATGTAGAAGAGAATACAACAGTAGGTTCCCTCCTGGAAAGGTTCCAAGCCAAAGAAAATTCCTTACAATTGTAAAACCACTCTCCTTTCCCATAGTATTACTCTATATTCCCAATTTCACAAACTCTCTCCATAACCAACTATAACAAACTCATAACAACCTGTCTATGTGGCAGGTTGCCCTTTACCTATCTTAACCCTACGTATATATGTCTTAATAGGCTTAGATATTATAGGCAAATCAACATTGCTAACAATAGGCAGATCAACATTGCTAACAGAAGGTTAATAGTTACTTTTCTATGCCTATGAACTTTGAAATGAAATTAAATGGAAGAAGATTTCACAATTTATCGACTTCAACAAACTGACATGTCTTTACCACTTACCTCCTGAAGGAACCTGCTCCAAAGTGGCATGCCATGAAACAGGTACCCCTGCCAATGCACTGACAGTCCTCTTTTCTTCATCATTACATTTTAAGTTACGATGTTGCATCTTCTGGAGTGCAGGACTGCACTCTACCATATGTATGCATAAAGATTTTGTAAAGCTATTAAATTTTGATGAGCCCTACAAATAAAAGTTGTTTCTTTTAAAGGATTACTCGAAAAAATATTGTCTTCCACACAAAATAAGATTATGATGGACAAAGTTTTAAGAGTTGCAGTAGCGAACTCGCAGAAGATCAGCCATAAGTGTTCCTCTTCCTGGACCAAGTTCAACCAGGTTTACGTTTTCTGGTTGTCCCATCTGCTCCCAAAGACACATGGTCCACACGCCAATCATCTGAAATGTCAAAAAGCTAAGAAGAAGTTTTACTTCCTTAATGCTAAAAAAAAGCAACAGGGAAACAAATCCAACAATAATTATTGGTATTGTGGTTACACATACATCTTAATGAACTCACAAAGAAAACCAATCCAGGCTAGGATGAAATTACCTCCCCAAACAGCTGACTCACTTCAGGAGAGGTTATGAAATCACCTTCTGCACCAAATACATCTCGGTTAATGTAGAAACCAGCTTTAGGATTTGTCAAAACTTCTTCCATATACTCGGCAATTGATATTGGCCCACCTCGGAACTTAAAAAATAGAAATGGAAGGGTATTAACCACAAAATCGAGTTCCAAAATGATGAAATGAAAGATAATTAGATAAACCAAATGAATTATGAGGTCAACTAAAGCAGATGCTTCACTCAGTCTACAAATTAAATGCCTCAAAATCATAATTGTATTAACAGATTCATCAGTACTCCAGCCATGCAATTCATATGTTGGGTCATGAGACAAATCTAAATTTAGGCTGCTGAATTTCCTTCACATCTACTTGTTTGATGTCTCAACTACTCAAGTCTTAGGGGACCATTTCTATGAAACTGAACCTTCTCAAACAACACTACAACCATATGTCAGCATTCATAAGTCCAAGAAAGGATCTTGCAAGTATAACCTGTCGCTTCTCCATAAATGATTTGAAATTTAAAAGCATCTCCTTGTGTTGCGATTAAATGACTAATTACTTCTCAAGAATGAGCCTCGTATCTCTGTCTCCTTGCTTTCTTTTTTTATAAAGAAAAAACTTGTTGGGTCACAATCTAATGTCCAAAATCATTTCAATATTTCAAGAACAGCATAAACATCCAACCAAGGGTTTGAAAAACAAACACGCGACTTTGGTACCTTGATAATGCTTTTAAGGTGCTTGACAAGCTCTGATTCCGCAGTCGGTTCACGAGAATGCTCTACAAAACCATAAAAAAAGAACGACCTTTCAATCAAAAACGGCTATTGCACACAGTTTACAAAGAGTGAACATAGTACAAACCATGATACCAGGAGCGTAATAAAGTCCAGAGCGGTCGACGGAGATGGTGGCAGATGGTTGGGAGGATTCATTCTCCAAATGTTCGGCGAAATGACTCTGTGGAGATTGTTCCTCTGATGAGAAAAAAGAGCATCGATTAAGCAATGGCGGGGAGGAGGCCACTGTTGCTCTACCGAAAAGGGCGTGGCGAGAAACGGAAGCTTGTCGCAAAAGATGCAATCCTTTCAGCATTTTTCTTCGTCCAAGCTTCCGTTAAGCAGTACGAAGATTCTGTTAAGCCAAATGAGTTTAATGGTTATTAATAATAAGTACAGCCTTTGACAGTCCTACGTAGCCTGAGTTGGGCCACAGACCGGACCGACTATAACCTCATCAGACTATAACCCAGGCTACAGACCGGACGGGCTACAGACGAACCGAGCCGCTGACCGACTCATTGTGACCTATCGGATCACGGGCCACTGTAACTCGGCCAATTAACATTCCTAACTATCTTATCGAGTCATTTGCGTCATGCGGCAACCAAAATTTTCTTAAAAAGACTTAGTACAAATGTCCACAAAATAAGTATAATTAGTTGATTATTTATCTTAATTGTTCTTAGATAAAATCTGAAAGCTCAAAATCAAATTTTGTAACCTTTTTACTCTTTCGTTTCGTACAAACTGAAAGGAACATATATGAATTTCCAACTTAATTCATACTTGGATCACCACCACTTCAGCGACCTAAGGCATGAAGCAAAGAGAGCTGGCATGGAAGACTTATTTAGCCTCCGATTGTCCTTCTCAGGCAAAATACTAGACATTTTCTACTCTGTTTATGCTTGAATTTGATTCGGTTCGTTCTGCCTTTTTCCTCTTATAACATTTAGAATAGCCATTTTTGGCTTCTTCACACATGTAGACTGTGAAAACAAAGGCACTGCCCACAAATGCAATGCCATAGAATGCCACGGACGCTGACAGATTCGGGATAGTTAACAAGTGATAAGCAAACCCAGCAAGCATGGCAGAGGATAACCCCCATATGGTAGCTTTCAAGAGTCTTCTCTTGGATGAGTCCTGATGCGGAGGCAAGTGATGGAGGATGGTCAAGCAGTAGCGTAACACAAAATAGCCCAAGTAGACAAAAATGATGAAAGCTACCATGGGGAAGTCACGGTGGCTATATGCAAGAACTATAGTTTTGATACTATTATACGTCATGCAAAATAAAGACAGAGAGTATGCAAATTTTGCAGAATCGGGGAAATATCTAGCAAGAGGAGTTGGTTTTCTTCTGTAATGATCTGGAAACATTTTTTCTGACTTGGAAGGTTCAAGGGCTTGCGCTGGAGATGAAGAAATTGAGAACACAAATGTTTTTGCGCTTTGGCTTAGGAACTCAGATTCAGAATTGGGTTCTTTATAAAAGCTTCCACTCTATGGCTACCTAGCTAATTCCAGGAAACTACACAGAAGATAGGAAAAGAGTTGTTAAAGCTACAAAAGTTAAAAAGTCAAGGTGAGTGTGTGGAAGCTTCCCTGAATTTTACGGCCAACCTTAATGATAAGAACATTTGGGGATACTTCTGGGACACTCGGTATGATATTTCCGGGAAGAATACTGACTAATAATTATTTCATATTTGGTCGTCTAACAAGATTATGAAATTAGATTATAAAATTCTAGGGATTTTGAAAAAGTTCAGTATTAATTACAAGGATAATAGATTCTTATATTTGACAGAGTCACAACCTACTCATCTATGATTCAATTAGATCTTATTAGTTTATGTCATTATAATTAAAAGTTATATTTTTCTCAAATTAAAAAAACATTAATTTTTTATAATATTATGGAAAAAAATTCATTTTGGTCCTTAAATTTTTATCTCAAATGCAATTAAGTCCTTTAAAAAAAGTATTATTTGAATTAGAAATTGATTTTTTTAGTGCGTGAAAAGTTTCATTATTTGTTGTTACTTAACTCATGTTGATGTCCTTCATTACGTTAAAAAAAATGTTTAAACAGGTTCCTCAAATTTGATAAAATACGCCTACTTATCTCTAAAACTAATAAGTTAAGTTTATTAATTATTAATTATATTTTTATAAACTAATATAATTTTAGAGCAACTAACTTTATAGTTTAAAATTTTGAATATCAATTATTCAATAAAAATAATGATGATGATATTTTATTATAACTAAAAACTATTGCTTTTAATAATTTGTCACGTAATATATATTTTGTCTTAAACACAGATTAAACATAGGTAAAATTAATATTGTGAAATACAATTTAACAAACAATTGCATATTAGAGAGAAAGGTGGTTTTTTTTTTCTTTTGTAATGTATAGATCAACCTCATTTTATACATATATTAAAAATTTTATCAATGAGAAACAACTAGTTTAAACAAAAATTCCGTATCAAAATATTTAGATACATGTAAAATAAAATAATAATAAGTAAGTATAAACTTCTAATATTAGTATTTTAAAAGATTAATAATGATAAAATTTTAATTAATCGGTATATTACTAAATTTTGGGTTGTCAATTAAATGTAAGAATAATAATAATTTATGTTATATTTAATAGCTAACATATTTAAGTTGCATTAAATAGATAATATTTTGATGTATTTTTTACAAAATGAAATGAATTATCACATATGTATATTTATCATATGAAGAATATAAATAAATTTTTGATATCGAATAATTGAATTATATTTATAGTATTTTGAAGGATTATAAAAGAGATAAATCAATAAATTTTATTAAATAATTTATAATTACACTTAAAAACATTAATATATACTCATATCAATAATTTTCATTAAATAATTTTGAATATTATATATCTTAATAATGTTTAAGACTATTAATATATGCTTATATATCATATCAATAGTTAATTCCATTATATTTAAATAAATAATACTTTGAAGTATTTGCAAGAATTGAAATGAATTGTCAAGCATTTATACATCACATGAAGAGTACAAATAAAGATTTCTTGTCAAATAATCGAATTTAATTTATAGGGTTTAAAGGAATTCCAAATAAATAAATGAATTTTTTATTTTTTTAATTTTTATTAATGTATAGTAGTTGAGTCATGCTCCGTGACATGTTGAAAACTTTTCAAAACAATATTATTAAATAAATTGTAGCCATATTTGATAAAGAAAAAATTTGAAAGACAAATTTACACTTTTGATCAAAGTCAAATGACATATTTAGACTTTCTCTTATAATTTTTATCTCTTTTTTTTAACCAAATACGCAACTGATTTATTAATTTAATTAGTCATGCACTTTGAATAATCCAAATTGTAATATTTGATTCATCATTAATTTCAAATATAATATATTAGCCTATTTAATCCTTGGACATTTAATTAGTAACAAATTTATCCCATTAAAAAAGTAAATAAAGAGGAACTAGATATCTAGTAAAGACTAAATTTTATTTTGTGTATTAAGTCATTTAAATATAAGAAGCTTCCCGCCTTTTGTTATATATGTAGATTGCTTGGTTATTTAGGTAATTTTAATTATCAGTTATTCCTTAGGCTATATTTGAATGAGTGGTTATTAAAGGAATATAATATAATGTAATATTATTCTATCGTTTAAGAGGAATGTTTATAATGGAATAGAATAAAATAGGATAGAAGGGGAAGGTTTCACATTACATCTCATTCTATCATAAACAGTAAAAATAAATTATCTCTAATTTGGAGAGTTTATGGTGAAATATAAAATAATAAACAACATTTCACTATATTATATTATGAACCCTTCTTCTAAACAACATTTTGCTATATTACATTATGAATCATTTCATCTCTCTCAAATAATAATATTTTAATATTACATCTATTTACATTCTATTATATTATAAACTATTTCATTTCATTCTATTCAATTAAAAACCTTACGTTAGACCAAACATATCCTTAAGTATTAAGGAATTACTCAAATCTAGCGAGAATGGGGAAAGTTTCGAGCAATTTGGTTGATCGGAGTGGAGAGAGGTGACTAATATGAAATTGATTAATTAAGGCCCTAGAATTCCATTTGCCATAAACACGGTTTGCACAAAAAAGGAAAAGAAAGTGGTTTGGGAGTCATCATTGCCATGTTTGCATGATCTTCATATAGAGTTGACTTGCACGTAACTACCATATTACAAGATCCTTCATTTTTTCTGATTTTATAAAGAATTTAAATAACTATATTAGTGATGACTGCAACCTTTCACTACAACAAACAGGACATTTAACGACGAAAATAAATGTCACTAAATAATAATAAATCATCGCAAATACTAATTTGCGACAAAAAGATATCGTCGCTCAAATCGTTGTTGAATCTCAGTAACAAAACAACATTCGCGATGTTTTTCTAAAGTCGTCGCCAAAAAGTGTTTTCGACACAAATAATTCATCGGTAAAACTTATAATTGGCGATAATAAGGAACGTCGTATATAGTTTTTTGCGACGTTTCTTTTTCGTAGATAAAAAGTTTTCCCTACTAAACATTATTCTTGGGTAATTATGTTTAATGACGATTTTATTTTGGTAGCAGAATACTTTTAGCTACTAATTTTTTATTATAGGGAAATATTTTTAGAGATATTTCTGTAAATGTTGGTAAAAACTTTTTGTGAAGAATTAGACTTTGGTAGCTAATAGGTTTTTGTTATGATTTTATTTTGGTAGCAAAATAATTTTAGCTACTAATACGTTGATGTAGCAAAACATTTTTAGTGGCGTAGTTGTATACGTAGCTAATGAATTTTTGTGACGAATATGGTTTGGTGGCTAATAGTATTTAGTGACAAAATTTAATTTTGAATTTAATAATTATTACAATTGTCAAAAACAAATTTATTTTAATTTATTACAATTTTAAGACTTTTTGTGACGAATTTTTTTTATAGCTAATATTATTTAGTGGCAAATTTTAATTTTGAATTTAATAATTATGATAATTTTTTAAAACGAATTTATTTTAATTATTACAATTTTAAAGACTTTTTGAAATGTTAAAATTATTTATTTTATAATTAATGTTAGTGACATATTTTTAAAATAATAATAAATTGAAATTAAACGAACATTAAAAATGGAATGTATTTCATTAAAAAAATAATTACAAGTCAAACATAAATTAAAACTTATCATCGTCCTTACTGCTACTAACATATGTTGGGCCTAGTAATTGTTTCACCATCTTTTTAAGCTTGTTAACTTTTTTTAGTCCACGATTTAACTTGTCTTTTGTACATTGTAATTTTGTCTTCAGTAGCTGGTTCTCCTTTTGAAGCGCCGTGACATATGCTGGTCGTGACGAAGAGACACTAACAGGGTTTAGGGCTATACCCAAGACCTTTGATATAACCTGATCGTGTACCAAGGACATTGTTGCAAATGTCATCGACATTAAGCTCATTCCCCTCAGCCAATGACGTCTGTAACAACTCCTACATCTTGTCCTACAATTTAAAGTAAAAAATCGAGTTAACTAAGAAATTATTACTTAATATTATATAGAAAAATAAATTGTAATATTAATTTATTTGTACTTACATAATTACTTTGTGCCTTTTCAGATGTCCAACCTTGACCTTCCTTATAGTGTGTGTGCTTGTACAGTATGATCCTATTACACTGTTGCCCTTGCAGTTGTGTTTGACTCTATAATATGAATTTTAAAACATATAATTAATTAGAATTTATTGTATTAAAAATAGAATAATAAATTGAAAATATTACACTTACAAATTCTTGTCGAACAACGACAAATGATCTGGAGCTGGTGTTATGAGGAGTCTTCATTTTTGCTCTGTTGACCTTGGCTTTCTCACACTTTTCCTAAATTAAGAGAAGTAGTTATGAGATGTTTAAACATAATGAATGGAAGGAAATAGGGAGAGGAGAAAAACAAACCTGAACTTTCGTTGAAGCCCAATAATCACATATTTCATTCCAATTTTCTTCAGTCACCCGTTTCGGAACATGTCTCCTTGCCTCTTCATTCGAAAGGAAAGACTGATAATATTTATGAATTCAATATCGATGATCCTTCACCCTTTGTTTCAACAGTGAACTAATATTGCTTGAAATCTCAGGTGTGTCGATATCAAAGATATTGAGCTTTATCTGTGAAAATATGTATTAGATAAGTTATTATTTTAGTTAAGTAAAATTGCAATACATATAATGAAATGAATTGAAATATTATCGAAATTGTATTCAAAGCATTTTACAGCAAGTTGTCTTCCTTCAACTGCCTGATATGCTGAAGGCAAGACAACTCATTCCTCACTACGATGCCCAACTGACTGGCTAATTTTGCAGCTTAGATCTTATCCACTAGGCGTCGTTATGTGATCGTCACTAACAACGTGGTATTCATTGCAACATTTATCTGTTGCAACTCAACTCCTTTTGTCTTACCTCTACCTTGTTTTCTGCGGCCAGTATTGGAACCTGAAAAAAACATAATGATAAAAACACACTAAACATGTAATGAGAGCATAATTGTAAATATGTTTGGTTATCAATAATAGACCTGAAGATCCCTCATGACTACCAGACGATGTTGGTAAAGGTTGTTGTTGCTGACTTTCCTCATTCGATGATGCAATTACTGGTTGTTATGTGGAAGAAACTTCATCGCCCGTTACCACCCTCTTTCCTTTGTTTCGACTAGGTGCCATTATAATGAACCTGTGTAAAACATCAACAACATTAGACAATTATCTTCTTAACATTTCATACAACAAAAACAATTTATTTACAAAAATCGTCATGATCAAGAATTTGAAAATCATCAACATCCGCAAAAATATAACTGAAACATTAAAAATATGCTTATAGTCATCGTAAATTAACATAACTACAACATCAACAACATAAGACCTATAATTGTCTTATTAACATTTGAAACAATACAAACAATGAAACTTACATTTAATCACATGATCGAGATGAAGAAAATCATCATCATTAAGTACATTATCGTTTGATTCTTCATCACTAATATATTCCAACAAAGTATCGTCATTGTCATTGAAGTAATCTTGAGTAGTCTTCATCTGTTTGTAAGATAATATGGGGTGGACTTTTATCCAGTTGAACTATATTGGGCTTGACATCTCTCCTATGGAATGATGATATCTCTGCATCTTCTACTAGAATGCCTTCGTTATTGATCTCCAATCCAATATCTTGATAGACTTCATCAGCATCTTCATCCAATTCACCAATATCCCTTTCACAAAAATCAAAGACATTCCTTTGTTGAAACTTTTGAACAACCTTCCAATTGCTATCCAACACAGTATCGTTGACGTAAAAAACTTATTTGGCTTGAGTTGTAAGGACAAAAGGATCATTATCATACCATGTCTTACTAACATTTATGCAAGTAATATGCCCATCCACTCTTATGTCAGTTAGATCAAACCATTTGCATTTAAGTAGAACAACCTTCTTATCCTTGATGTAGTACAATTCTATAATTTCAGATATGACACTGTAGAAGTCAATGATTTTGTCATCATGACATCCTTCAATGACAACCCCACTATTTTGACTTCTAACTCGACTATCTTAACCTTGTATGATATATCACACCTTATTGATTATAAACCTTCAAATGCAGCAACTTCACCATAAATGAGAGTTGAGAAAAATTAGGGTGGGGGCTCCTAATGTTGGAGTTCAACATTTAGAGTTGAGAAAAATTAGAGCACTGCTGAGCAACTTTCAATAACTTCCCAAAATTATCTTCTGTCATACTACCAATTATATTTGGCATTCCTATTTCATTCATAGTCTCCATATAATTCTGACAATCGTTTAATATCTCATCAATCCCATTATCACCATCATCATTCACATCACAATCATCAACATCATTATTGTAACTCTCATCATAAGATGTACCGACACTTCCACTAAACTTGCTTCCTTACGTTCACCATGATAAAGCCATAGACTATAGAATTTGTCTATGCCTCGGATGAGCAAGTGATTATATACAACATCTTGACTTTG
>JANQAP020000249.1:558675-575569 GCA_026874005.2 Erythroxylum coriaceum
TCATTGTTATCTATTAAATTGTGTATTAAATATTTTTCTGAAATTTTTGTTCTTGATTGACTTATTTTAATGTCTATACTTATTTTACGATCCCACGCATTTTTCCCGGGGTCAACATTTATTGAATTTTTTTTTATGATTTACCTCTAATTTTCTTTCGGAGGTAAGTTAAATGAGTTTATTTGTTTTAAGTTCGACCTGGTGGGGAATTCCTCCCGCGTGGAACACGCGTCTAGATGTCACGTAGGATGTCAGGCCCGTGACCCGCCCGGGGAGGGGTTCCAGCACCTACTTCACTGATAAATACCTAGCCGTTGTTCACTCATATCTAAACAACTTATCAATCTATAACTATCAAATATAGCCTATCTTAGGCAAGTCACAGATTCTCTATTTATCCCGTTTATTCACAGCTTATTGCAGTCAATCTTTATTTAATTAGCATGTTATTTGATGAATTAAAAAGAGATGCACCTCACAAAACATAACAAAATATAAAAGCGAAACACCTTGTACTTTGGTAATTATTTGTGAAATAAAATAACATAATTCATATATGTAACTATTAATTATTAATTTAATTAATGACTAATTCAAAGTATGATTTGCTATAAAATAATTTATTAACAACAAAATGATACACTATTATAAGAGTACAGTCTAAGATTATCCTTATCTCAATTTCAGACTCAACTATTTGATAGTCCAATTTACCCCTTAAACGAACCTTCAGACCTAAGCTTTACAAAATTATAGTAGACTAACTTAATAAAAATTTTCAACTCAATTTCACTTAATAATCCAACATTATTCCCTTTTCCACTTTATTCTTAATTATAAAAATATATCCTTACTAGCCTAACCATCATAATTACTAAAATATCCTTAACTATTAAAAGTCCTATTTTACCCTCAATTATTTCTATTAATATCAAAATACCCATCTCGGAAGTAAATTCTAGTTTTACCCTTAACTTTTTGCATTTCCTATTTTGCCCCTTAATATAACTTAAATTTTGCAAAAATAGTCATTCTCTCCACTCTCTCCTCTTCTCCTACCTCGTCTTCTTTTCTCATTTTCCAGCCACCTTTTCTTTATTTTTATCTCTTTCTGTGACTTCAATTATTTCCCCAAACAATCACAATATGCAATCCAACTATAAAATAGTGTAGGATGACTAGAAATCACAAAAACGCATATAATAGCTGCTAAAATTTTACCTATATGCTAAGGGATTTTGGGCTTGTTAATTTCCATAATTTCCTCACAATTTGCTACAAAACAACCAAAATGAGGGAACATATGAGAGAATTGTCACATGCAAAAGAAAGATGGTGCATGAGTTCACTTAACAGCTAGAAAAATGAAGAGAAAAATAAAGAAGGAAGTTGATTTTCATTGGTGTGTTTGATATTTCCAACTGATAGCATCTTTCATACCCCTCTATTTAATGGTTTTATAGGCTAGGTTGGTTAGTTAAGGTTGGGCTACTTTTCTTTTCTTTTTTCGGGCTTTACAATTCTCCCTCCTTAAAAGAATTCTGGGCTCGAAATTAAATTACATACCTGAGGATCCAAACAAATGATGATACTGACATCGAACTTTGTCCTTTACCTCCTGCGTCGCCTCTCTCGGAGAACGATGATGACTCTACGAAACTCGCACCATCGAAATCTCCTGTCTCTTTAATTTTCTAGTTTGTCTATCTAATATCTCTACTGGCTCCTCTTTATAATTCATATCATTTGTAACTTCGATATTAGGCCTCGATATAACATGGCTAAGATCAGATCAATATTGTCTTAACATTGACACATAGATTACATTATGAATATATAATAACCCTGGTGGTAATGCTAATATGTAAGCTAAAGCCACCACACGTTGTACAATTTCATATAATTTGATGTATCTTGAACTTAACTTCCCACTCCTACCAAACCTTAGAATTCTCTTCCAAGGTGATACTCGTAGAAATATTAACTTCCCTCTCCTACCAAACCTTAGAATTCTCTTCTAAGGTGATACTCGTAGAAATACCTTATCTCCAACATTGTACTCCATCTCCCAACGATATTGGTCAGCATATTTCTTTTACCAATCCTAAGTCGCCTTCAAGCATTGCTTTACCACTCTTATTTTCACCATCGTCTCTTGAGCCAACTCCGGTCCCTCTAACAATCTAACACCCTCTATATCCCAATAAATCGGATCTCTAAACCACCTACAATATAATGCCTTAAATTGTGCTATACTGATGATAGAGTGATAACTATTGTTTAATGCAAACTCCATTAAAGGTAGATATCTATCCCAATCACCCTCAAAGTTTAGCACATAAGCTCTCATCATATCCTCCAATGTCTGAATAGTAAGTTCCGATTGTCAAAGGGTGAAATGTAATACTCAAATTCAACCTAGTCCTTAAAGCTATTTGTAAACTCATCTGGAACTGAGAAATAAACCTTAGATCTCGATCTAATACAATAGACATTTGAACCCTATATAACCTCACAATCTCATCAACATACAATTTGGAAAGCTTGTATAAGGAGTCTGTTTATTATACAGGTAAGAAATGAGTTGATTTAGTCAACCTATCCATAATCACTCAAACTGAATCATGTCTACGTCTAGTCCTCGGTAACTTTACCACAAAATCATCACAATTTTCTCCCACTTCCATGACTGAATGACTAAGGGTCTTAATTTTCCTACTGGTGCCTAATGCTCTGCCTTGATCTGTAGATAGGTCAAACACCTCGATACAAACTTTGTTACATCTTTCTTTATTGTTGGGCATCAGTAATAAGGTCTCAGGTTTAGATACATTTTTGTAGTACCAGGATGCATAACATATAGTGCATTATGAGCTTCCTTCAAAATCTCCTCTTGTAATCCATCTGCATCTGACACATAAACTTGCCTCCTAATTAGTAACGCTCTGTATGCTTTTACTGAAAAGTTAGTCTCCCTACTTTGTTGCACACTCTCTCTCTCATTTGCATCAGAAAGAATCCTAAGCTTGTTCCTTTTTGATCCTATCTCCTAAATCCATTTATACCTATAATGTCACCAATAAACCACTCACATAATCAATCTCTAATCTCACATCTAGTGCTCTCAACTCCATTAATGGTGTCATACTATGTCAGCTCAAACTAACCATTACTCTTAAGCTTTTCCTACTTAAAGCATCTATCACTATATTAGCCTTACCCGGATGGTAATCAATAGTACAACCATAATCCTTCAATACCTCGATCCATCTTCTGTGCCCTAAGTTTGACTCCCTCTGAGTTAAGATATACTTAAAGTTCTCGTGATTTGTAAGGATTCGAAATGTCTCCAAATCCTAAAAGCATACATAATTGTCGCTAACTCCAGATCCTGGGTGGGATAATTCAACTCATGCGATCTTAACTGATGAAAGGGATAAGTTATCACTTTTCTATGCTGCATTAATACACACCCCAAACTTATCCTTAAAGAATCAATATATACCTCAAGACCTCCACCACTCAATGATAACACCAAAATTGGGCTAGAAGTTAATCTCCACTTAAGCTCCTGAAAACTCTCCTAACGCTGATCGTTCCATTTAAACTGAATTCCTTTCTTCAGCAGCTTGGTTAATAAGCTAGTTATTATAAAAAATCCTTCTAAAAATCTCCGATAATACCCAGTAAGTCCCAAAAAACTCCTTATCTTTGATGTATTTCTAAGCGGTTCCCACTCTATAATTGCCTTTACCTTAGTAGGATCACGCAACACTCTCTCTTGGGACACCACATGTCCAAGGAAAACTACCTATTCCATTCAAAACTCACACTTACTCAACTTTACATACAATTGTCTTTCCCTTAAAATCTATAAAATAATTCTCAAATTTTGCTCATGCTCCTCTTTACTCCTCGAATACACCAATATATCATCAATGAACACTATCACAAACTGATCTAAATCCTCCTGAAAAGTCTTGTTCATCAATTTCATATATGGGGCTGGTGTATTAGTCAACTCGAAAGGCATCACTAAAAACTCATAGTGGCCATACTGAGTACGAAAAGTTGTCTTGGTAATACTTGACTCAGCTATCCTCAACTACTATTATCCCAATCTTAAGTCAATTTTGAAAAATATGAAAGGTCTCTTCAACTGATCTAAAAGATCATCTATCCTCAGCACTGGGTACTTATTCTTTGCTATCACCTTGTTTAGCTACCGGTAGTCTATGTAAAGTCTTATACTACCATCCTTTTTCTTCATAAACAACACTAGAGCTCCCCAAGGTGATGTGCTTGATCTAATAAAGCCCTTTTCTAACAACTCCCATAATTACCTTTTTAACTCATGTAACTCAACAGTAGTCATCTTGTAAGGTGCAATAAAAATTGGGCAACTCCAGACATAGTCTCAATGGTGAAATTTATCTTTCATTAAGGCAACAAACTTGGTAAATCATTTAAGAATACCTTTAAAAGTTCCCTCACCACAAGAATATCCTTAACCTAGGATTCACCTCCTTTATATCTATAATATGAGCTAGATATGCCTCACACCCATTCAATATCAACTGTCTATCAGTCATGGCTGAGATCACATATAATGGGACCACTCTGCAATCCCTCGCAAATATCACTTTTGAGTTACACAAAGACTTAATCATCACCTTCTTCACATAACAATCCATTACAGCCTGATGTTGTGCCAACCAATCCATCCCAAGAATCAAATCAGACTCCCTTAAATCCATCACTATCAAGTTAGTTGATAACTCTACTCCATCAGTCCTCACCGACGTCCCCCTCCTTACCCTATTTACTACCACATAGTCTCTTACTGGCAACCACACTCTTACATCATATCCTAATAGACTAAACTCTCCTAGAACTTTAGAGACAAACTCTAAAGAAATGTAAGAATATGTAGATCCTGAGTTTACTAACACATAAACTTTAATATAAAATAATGAAATTGTACCAGAAATGACATCGTTGGCTGCAAGGGCCTCCTATCTTGTCATATGGTATATCCTTGCTTCAGTTTGACCCCTGTATTCAGGATGTCCCACTAGTACCTGTACTTAGGGATGTCGATGTCAGCCCGGCCCGCTCGGCCTAGCCCAGTTTTTGGCCCGAGTTGGGCAAGCTACGGGAGGGCCACGTGGCCCGCCTGTTTTGGACAAAACGGCGTCGTTTTGTCCATAACGATACCGTTTTGTATACTTTTTTATTAAAAAACATATGGGCTGGGTTGGCCCGGCCTGCCCATGGCCCAGCGGGCCATGGGTCGACCACAGGCCGATCAGCCTATCGGTGGGCCGGGCGGCAGGCCGAGATAGTGCCTGGGTAGGGCCGGGCATAGGGCGGCCCGGGCTCTGCCCGGCCCATTGCCATCCTTACCTGTACTCACTGTTGGTCCATGTCCAACTCCTTTACCACTACCTCTACCACCAATTCTACCTGAACCTCTACCCAAACCAAAACCACCACACTGACCATGTATGGTCTCCTCTACCCTCACTCCTGAACTCCTCCTTACTGTCAGATAACTTCTCTATAAGTGTCCCCGCTCTCCATAGATATAACATGCTTGAATAATCCTAATGGGTCCCCAATATGATCCTCTGTGCACTCTCCTATAGGTAGCATAACTTTTTAACCCTCTACTGCTCTATTAAAAGGTCCTCTGACCCTTTGACTAACTCCTATGTCGAATTCAACTGATGGTATACTAACAGTGCTATACTATCTTGAATCCCCGCTAGCTCCTCGATCTCTACCTTATCGGTAGAAACAACCACTCCAGCTCGATGTGACATTGGATTTTCTAGATCTCTCGACACCAGTAGACCAGAAATGACTAGGTACCCTCTTAACAGACCGACTCCCTTCTTCATAATGACTCTCTAGTTGCCTTGTTCTATCACATCCTCTACTTTAAGTGTATTCTCTAGTAACTTCTTGAAATAAGAAATAATGACTCTAAAACCTAAGCAAATATCTGTGCTCAAACTCTGCTCAAATTGGTAACATCTATCTTCTGGATTTGCCATAACCTCCAATGCATACTTGCACAATGCTGCAAAACAAGCATCATAATTTGCCATTGACATCTCTTTTGTTTGAACTGAACTAATGAACTTCATCTTCTTTCGATCCTGATATATCTGCGAAGTGTATTTATCTCTAAACTCTCTCTAGAACTCCTGCCAAGTCATCTCTTGTGTCTTATAAGATCTCTTCACTAACTTCCACCAATTCAATGTATTGCCCTGGAATAAGGAAACGATGTATTAAAACCTTCCTTCCAAGATACACTCCAGACGGTCTAAAAATAACTTTGTCTGCTCCCACCATACCTCAGCCTCCTCAAGCTTAGTAGTATCTTGAAACTTTACTGAACTCATCTTACAAATCAGCTCATATTTACGATCCACCCTATAATCACTTTGGGCTAGAGCCACAATAACAATCAATTGCATCATCTAAAAGAACTGCATCATTTGTGGTGGTATTGGCACCTCTCCTCCTACTCGATCGATTCAAGCATCCCCTTATTAAGGCACATCTGAAGCACAGAACAAATTTCCTGATTCCCGAGTTGACTCAGGGCTAACATTATCATCTCCTGAAACCATCCTAGATAAGATATGAGCACACGATTAGTTTTTTCACTCAATACATCCCTAGAAACATAAACCCGCTCTGATATCACCTAATGTAATACTCCTAAAATTATTAAATCATAATTATCCAAATTGTTCCCAAAGTATAACATTAATAACCAAAATTCTCATTAGTCTTAAAAAGGATATTCATTTGTCACAAAAGTATTCTATACAAACATAACTACCCAAACTATCATATTAAAAAATATATACAATCAAACAACTTTACTCAATTAATCTGTTGGCTCCACCTAAACTCCACTCTGTCAATCTCATGCACTGGGGTTATCGACAATCTCTCTATCCCCTAAAAAGAATAGTGGCAAAGGTGAGCTGCCCAGTCAGTAAGGGTAACTGATCATAACCTTAACATCAAATAATTGAAAATATAAAAATTAGTCAAGTTCTTTAAAACATGCATATAATACTATGATACACAACCTTACTCAGTCTATCTAAAAAATTAATAAAACATCTAAAATTTTATCAAAGCAGTGATTAAGACTAATATTATTTTATTACTGCCATTTGTGTTTTATCCCATAATTATCCGAATTGTCTAAGCCTTCTTAACCTAGTAGGCTTACATTCAATGGTTTGCCGACTCATCTCTACTCATTATAATTTTTCACCAAATGGAAACGTAATTAAATGTATAAATATCTTCACAGGGTACCTTAATTTCTTAATATAACTTGGTATCTCTAGCCATCGACATAGGATATCCCCAAGACTCAGCATATCCAAGTACCACTCCAATACTTAGTCATCTGCACAGGACATCTTTGGGACTTAGGATGCCCCGATACCTGCTCCACAAATAAATACCTAGCCATTGCTCGCTCATATCTAAACAACCTATCAATCTATAACTATCGAATATAGCCTATCCTAGGCAAGCTACAAATTCTTGATTTACACCATTTATTCACAACTTATTATTAGTTAGTCTCTATTTAATTAGCACACTTTTTGCCAAATTAACAAGAGATACACCTCATAAAACGTAACAAAATATAAAAGCGAAACACCTTGTACTTTGGTAATTATTTATGAAATAAAATAAACATAATTCATGTATATAACTATCAATCATTAATTTAATTAATGTCTAATTCAAAATATGATTCTCTATACAATAATTTATTAATAACAAAAATATAGACTATTATAAGAGTACAGTCTAAGGTTATCCTTACCTCAATTTTAGACTCAACTATTTAATAGTCCAATTTGCCTCTTAATCGGACCTTCAAACGTAAATATTACGAAATTCTATTAGACTAATTTAATAAAAATTTTCAACTCAATTTCAATTAATAATCCAACATTATTCCCTTTTCCATTTTATTCTTAATTATAAAAGATATCCTTACTAACCTAACCACCATAATTACAAAAATACCCTTAAATATTAAAAGTCCTATTTTACCCACAATTACTTCTATTAATACCAAAAATATCCTTCTTGGAAGTAAATTCCAATTTCACCCTTAACTTTTTGCATTTCCTATTTTGCCCCTTAATATAACTTAAATTTTCCAAAAATTGCCATCTTTTTCACCCTCTCCTATTCTCCTACCTCCTCTTGTTTTCTCATTTTCAGCCACCTTTTATCCATTTTTATCTCTTTCCATGACTTCAATTATTGTCCTAAACAATCACAACATATAATCCAACTATAAACTAGTGTATGATGATTAGAAATCACAAAAAAACATATAATAGCTGCTGGAATTTTACCTATGTGCTAAGGGATTTTGGGGTTATTAAGCTCCACAATTTCCTCACAATTTGCCACAAAACAACCAAAATGAGGGAATGCATAAGAGAAGTGTCACATGCAAGAGAAAGATGGTGTATTAACATACCTACCAGCTGGAAAAATGGAGAGAAAAAAGAAAAAGGAATCTAATTATTATTGTTGAGTTTAATATTTCCAATTGATGGCTTCTTTTATACCCTTCTATTTAATGGTTTTATGGGTTGAGTTGGTTAGTTAAGAATAGGTTGATTAGTTAAGGTTGGGTTGCTTTTGTTTTCTTTTGTGGGCTTTACAAAAACTTTTTCAATAATATTCCCTTTTTTTCATTGATTTCTCTTCAAAAGCACCTTTTCATTCAATTTTTTGTTACGAAGAAATAATAGACAAGAGGAATCGCAGAAAGCAAGGAAGAGAATGAATAAAATGATGTTGATTAAAGGCCAATAACTTAAAATGAATTTAACACTATGCACTATTTATGTATAACGACTATAATAACTTTCATACATGTGTTGTCTGCTAAAAAGAGAGAATTGGTTAATAAAAATTTCTGATTTAGTTTCTCTCTTTTTTTGATTTTGATTCTTTTATAACCTCTTCTTTATTCTCCTTTTTTCTCTCTAAAACATGTGTGAGCTCTTTCATTTTTATGTTTATTTCTCGATTACGTCTTGCTATTAAAGCAGTTGATTCCTAAGCAATCTCCATGGCATAAGTCACCACTAAGCTATGACAATAAGAGGAAGGCATGAGGAAACTCTTAAAGGCTTAAGTGTGAAATGAAAAGTTGCTAATGGAAAGCCAAAATAGAATGGATAAGTAAGAAAAGTGATAAATGAGTCGAAGTCTATATGCTCTAACAATTGATGTAATGAGAAGGGATAATATTAAACCTTTTATGGAAAATGAAAGATACACTGTACCGACCAGATTTAGTAAAACAGACTTTTCAATATTGAATGGAGTTAGGGTTAGAGGGTGATTGTATAAAAATGAATAATAATTTAAATTAGACCACACCCTTGACAATTTGAAAATCGGAATAACATATATGCTTCTTGAAGTACAAGCCTAAGAATGGTACCATTTGATATTCAGAGACAAGAGTTTAATGGAACCTATGAATACGACCATCTTTTACCAATATTTTGATGAAGGGATCTTTGAGGATCCTATAAGAGATATGAAGGAATTGAGACAAGTGGGATCAATTCTAGAATATTACTCAATTCTATAAGCACTTAAATAAGCTTTCACTTTTAAAAGAGTATTTGATAGGATTTTTCTTAAAAGGGCTTAAACCTGAGTTGGAGCTCATTGTCAAGCTAATAGATCCTTACATATTACAATAAGAGTGTGTGTTTGCTATGAAACAAGAGGCCACAGTGGTTGTCAGTGCTCAGTTATATTATGATAAGGAAGGATTTAAGCTCCAATCCAACTCAAGAGGTGATAGAGTGATGATAAACAAGACAACGAGCCCATTGACAGTTGTGCATTAATCTATGTTTTTCTAAATAATTGACATGTGTTTCTTGCATAATAGTTAATTATTGTTCTAGTTTAGGATCATTTTGTATGTTATTATTTAGTTTGATTTTCATTGTTGTTCTTTTATGTTTGATGTTAATTTAGGGTAAGAATTGATTATTTTTATGTAGGAAGGAAGATTGAGCAACTTGGAGATTGAGCTAGAGATCAAAGAGGAGAAGACAAGAGGAGACTCTCTGTTGCAAATTCCCACGATGATTCCCACGATCTTGGGAATTATAATCCGAGACATTATGCAGGGCTTCATTAAACTTAGGATTTCTGGACTATAAAAAGATAATAATGCCTCCTTGGAAGAAAAATATGTAGAAAAGAGATTCCTGGAGTGAAGAACACAAGTTTTGAGTCTTAAGGAAGGATTGAAGTCAAGGATTATCATCAAGATTGGGAAAATAACACATCAACACCAAAATTTTCAGATTTTGGCAAAGGAGAGAAGGAGTTTTTTTATTTAATTTTTCATCAATTTTATCTCTTCTAATCTTTGTAGAATGGAATATTTGAGTGCTGATGATATTATGGAGACCATGATTGGCTGATTTATTTTTAGGGATTGCTTTTGAACTATTTTTGTTAAACTCCTATTTTATTTAATTGAATGAAAGTGTCTTTGATGATTGTGATTTTATTTCTATCTTGCAATAAATCGAGAGAGTGGGTAAGGTTATTTTTGTAGGATTGTAAAACGAGAGTTCACAACGTATAGATGTACAATCATCATATTGATTGATTAGTTAGAAGAGAGATCTTAGCTAATTCAATTGATCACCCATATAATAGTTTAATAACTAGTTAAATTGGTGGAGTAAATAGGTAGATTGAGAGATCGTTCAATTGATTCCATTTAATTTGATTAGGGACAATTAATTACACCTTGAGAGAGGGTAGATAATATATTCGAAAATCTTAGGTAAGACACAATTTGATTAATAAAATAGGAGGGAGACAAAATAGGGAAAAAGTAATCTTTAGTCTTAGATTCTTGAATTCTAATTTTCTACACTTTGGTATTGTCTATTGCTTTTTGTTAGTCCCTCAATTTTAATTTAATTTTCTAGATTATTTCAATCAAACAATTTCCTTTCTTAAACAAAGTTTGATCTGAATTAAGTGGTGTTTGGGCATCAATCCCTGTGGGATCGATATCTGCTTTTTAACTACAAGTCATGACCCGTACACTTGTAGTTTTTGAGCATAAAACGAGTAGTTTGTTTTTGCATTCAACAAGTATTTGGCGCTGTTGTCAGGGATTGATTGTTTAGCATCTTGTTTAATTTAGATTACTTTGATTTAAGGGTTTTTGATACTTTCCTTGCGTAATTGCAGGTGTATGAACACAAGGAGTACGCAAAGATCGACAAAAGTTAGTGAAGACGAATTTCCCGATATCAAGAGACACAAAAGAGAATTAAGAAGGGCAAAGCATCTAAAATTTTCACAACAAGATATGGCTGAAGAAGGAGAAGAAAGAGGACCAGAAAGGGCACTGATGGATTTCATGCAACTAGGATCTAGTCCTCAAGGAGTGGCGAGACTGATGGCTCAACCAAAGAATTTCAAGATAAAGTCAGCTCTCCTCAACATTTTACAAAACAGTGTGCTATTCTACGGGCTATCCAACAAGGATATGAATTCTCACATCGCAAATTTTTTAGAGATCTGCGATACTTTTCGATTCAACGGAATGTCTGACAATGCGATGAAGCTGAGATTGGTTTCATTCACATTGAAAGATCGGGCTAAAGCATGGTACAACTTGTTGAATTCGGGGCAGATAACTAGTTGGGAGTGGCTTGCCCAAGCATTCCTCGCGAAGTACTTTCTATTGACAAAGACTACGAGGATTATT
Source organism: Erythroxylum coriaceum (assembly GCA_026874005.2). Classification (NCBI taxonomy): domain Eukaryota; kingdom Viridiplantae; phylum Streptophyta; class Magnoliopsida; order Malpighiales; family Erythroxylaceae; genus Erythroxylum; species Erythroxylum coriaceum. Next base: position 570,515 of record JANQAP020000249.1, read on the forward strand.
AAGGAAACCACGAATTTCTAGCAGAAAAATAGAGAATCTATTTATGAAGCTCGGGAGAGATTTAAATAATTCCTGAGAAATTGTCCCCATCATAACCTACCGTGGGAGTTCCTACTGCAGACATTTTATAATGACGTGAATCTGAGCAAGAGAGGAACGATCGATACATCAGTTGGAGGTTCATTAATGAGAAAGACTATGGAAGTAGCTCATGATCTTTTAGAGGAGTTGGTGAGTAACAGCTGCATGTGGTCAAGCCAGAGAAGCAGACAGGGGTAGAAAGAATAAAAAGGTATAATACCCATTAACTCTGTTACTACTTTATAGGCTTAGATCACGGCTCTTACGAAGTAGCTGAACAATATGCAAGGAGCAACTACCTCTACAGTGAAGGCGATGCAAGTGCAATATGAGCTATACGGGCCAGTTAAGTTACCTGGGCCAGCCGCAATGTGAGCTATTGGGATCGGTGGTACTGAACAGGTGAGTTACCTGGGCTAGCCATAAAGAGGTAACAACCCGTACTCCAATACTTATAATCTGGGATGGAAAAATCATCCGAATTTCTCTTGGAGTAATAAAAATGTAGGTGACCAAGTGAGACCACAAGGACCACCGAGATTTCAACAAGACCGAAGTGGAGCGATGGAAAGTAAAATGGACAAAATGATGGAAGTGTTGGGGTCCAACTGGCAGCTCAAAAGGAGAATCAAAAGAGGATGTTTGCAAGCTAGGAGGAAAGTCAGAAGACGATGGAAGTGAAGTTTAACCAGATTGTGAAGAACTATGCATCATCCATCCACAATCTGGAGGTTCAGGTGGGTCAACTCGCTGACGCTTTATCTTCTAGAAATGCAAGTAGCCTACCGAGAAAAACATAAGTCAATCCGAAGGAAAGGATCATGGCCATCACATAAACTTAGGAAAGGGAAAGTGAACTTGAGAAGAAAAATGGAGCCAAGAGAGAAGTAGAAACAATTTTGGAAGCCCTTCTAAGTGAACTAGTAAGCGAGCCGATCAGGGAACTTTATTTTTGCTCAGTGGAAGTCATCTTTAAGTGGAGCAGTGAGGAATTACAAGGAAGTTGAGTTCAGCAAGATGATGGATATAACAAATCAACTCCAAACAAAGCTCATGTTAAAGGAACTAGTGAAGAAAGAGGTCAAAGAGCACATATCAGAAGAAAGTCCACATATAGCATAAAAGAAAGAAGGCCCGGAGGACTTATTCAGTGTTTAGGAGAGCCAGAGTCTACTAAGATATTGGTGAAAATGGTTAATAGAACAGTGCATTAGCCAAAGGGGATCATCAAGAACGTGTAGATGATTGATAGATTTATCTTCCCCATAGATTTCTATATACTAGATATTGGGGAAGATGCATAAACCCTGATGGTTCTTGGGCGACCGTTCTTGGCTACTTCTTGTTCAGTCATTGATATGGATGGGAGAGAATTAACACTGAGAGTTGGAAAGGAGCAATTAACTTTTAAAGTATCCAAGAAAGACTATCATTCTCCTTTACCCCCAATGGATATCAAGGAACCTGAACCCCAAGGAGGATGGGAAGATATTGAGGACTCTGGGAATGCATTCAAAAAGAAACAATTGCGCAGGAGAAGGCATAGGAAGGAAAACCACAAGGAAGGTGAAGTCTATACCGGGGTGGCTCATATACAAAGTTTGAGATTAGCTTCTGCACTGCCACCGTACCAATCATTTGAACCAATTTAAGCAAGAAGGAGAGTCTAGCTATAGATGTTAAAAAAAGCACTATATGGGAGGCAACCCATGAAATTCTACTTCTTTTTAATTGTTTTTGTTTATTTATTTGTGTGGTTCTTTAGTTATGATCATGTTTGATTTGAGTTTGATTGATGTTAATTTAGTTTTTGTTTGAATTTCAACTTGTTTTCTTTTCAAATTTCTTGTTGATAATATTAATTTAATGTGTTTGTAGGTTATAGGATCATGGAGAACTAATACTAAGCTTGGAAGAAGGTTAGAAGTAGAAGAATCACCTCATCCTGCGATCGTGGAAAACCTCTCTAGAAACTTTCTGGAGAGAAAACCCACGATCGTGGGAATCATGAGAAATCTCTTCAGAAACTTTCTGGAGAGAAATCCCACGATCATGGGAATCCTAAGTTTCCCTCCCCTTTTCTTCTTTCCCTCATTCTTCAAATTTTCACCCCTTCTCTCTCTAACCCACGAAAATTCTCCTCCTACTCTCTAAAATTCTTCATTTTCCTCTAGATTCTTGGTATTTTCTTCATCTCTTTTCATTAATCTTACAATTGTTTACTCTTTTCATACATTAATCATTTAGAAAACAAGTATTTGGGGTAAGATTTTTCTTCCTCTTTCTAAAATATGAATTTCACCTCTCTTTCTCTTATTTTTGTAGGTTTTCTTCTTACAATGGCACCAAGGAAGATGATGGCTTGGTAATTGACTGATGAACTCTGACTTCAAGTCTTCAGTGAAGGTAATCCCGATTTAGCGGCAGCTTATCGTTCCACATTTCCAATTTATTTGGAGGAAGAAGGTATGCGTTTCTGAGACCTTAGGGATAGAGAACTAGTCACTCCTCATTATTTTGATTTTGAATTATTAGAAACCATAGGAGTGAGGCGAAAAATTGAGCGACTAGCTAAAAAGATAGGTTGGAATAGATTTATTCGATGTGACGTACCTATTTACCCTATAATGACCATAGAGTTTTACTATAGTCCGATATAACCCTAAAATGGATGTTTTCTGGTTTAGATTATTTGACAATGTTTATAAATTGGATTATGCTGTCATGCGTGGTCTTTTTGATTTGCCAAACACTAAAGTTTTAGATGATCACGAGGATTTTTATTTGGATAATTATTGGAAAACTTTGACGGGGGAAGACAATTTTGACTTTAGGAGTGCACCAAATTCTTTAATTCGTAGTACCGAGCATTTGCTTTTTCATAAATTTATATGCTTAACTGTGTTCAATAAAACTAAAAGTAACAAATGCTCAGCCAAAAAACTTTTCTTTCTGTGGTGTATGGATCGAAAAATTAAAATCAATATGCCTTTTAGAATTTTTCAATCAATAGTGAGTGTTGTAAATAAAAAGAGTTCATATTTTGGCATGTCTCATATTGTTACTACTTTAACTCTGTTTTATAACCTTGATATGGAAGATTTGCGCACAACTCAATACGATATGTTTGACATATCTTATTTGAGGCGCTTTGAGATTTTAGAGTTCCATTCTATTGAACTCTGAAATCCTCAGACGCGTACTATAGTGAAGAATAGGAGGGGCATAGACACAGCCGCTTCCCGACCCCCCATATCCTGAGTAGTCTCAGAGCCAAAAGAAGAAGTAGTGGAGGAGGAATTGAGTGCACCAGTAGAGGTTGACCGATTTCAACAAATTCTTGACCATATGACCTCTAACCAATAGCAAATGACATCTCAAATCAATGAGCTTGGCACTCAAATGCGGCAAGTCCACAAGGAGCAATGTAGCTTGAAGAAGAGGATCCTTAAATTATGTTAGAGGAACAATTTTAAAGCTCCTTTGCTAACACCGTCGCCACCATCATCTCCATAAGCTTTTCTTACCCTTTACTTTTAAATTTTGTTATTTCTTTTGTTTGGTTTCATTTCAATTTTGTTTAGTTTCATGTCATTTTCTTTTGTTTGGTTTGTTGTCATTTTTTGTTTAGTTTGATTTCTTTTGTTTGGTTTGATGTCATTCTCTCTTATTTGGTGGTTGACTTGTCACATTGAGGATAATGTGATCTTCAAGTGTGAGGAGGTGACATTGACTTTCTCAACTGCATTTTTTGCATTTTGTTAAATAGGATGCATGTTTAGGCATATCATGTGCTTTGTGTTAGCAATAGAACCGCACTTGAAGCATTATAATGGATATTGCCATGAGATTCTATCATGCTAGTTGGAATTAGATTGAATGCATGCTTGAACTCAGATTAGGTTACTTGGGTAGAAAGTGAACCATGTAGAGTGATGAAAATTAGTTAGTTAAATAAGCTTAGTCACAAACTGATATTTGAGCAATGAGGTAGTATAGAGATGTATAATGAGTTTTCATTTGAGCCAACGTGAGGATTGAGCCTATATTACTCCATCTATAGTCATTCTATTTCTTTATTGTGTGATGCTTTCTTAGGATATTACCTTCAAAACTTGCTTTGAATTGGTTTGAGTCTACTGGATGCATGCGTAATAGAGATGATTAAGGCTTTTTGTGTTAACCTTTGGCATAAATAACTTACCCTTTGTATTATCCCTTGCTACCCCCGTTGAGCCTTAACCTTTTGTTTCTTGAAAACACCCAAAATTTTAAAACCTTAAATCTCATTAACCTACCCATTCACAAGCTTAGTAGAGTATTAAGTAATACATTAGTTAGGATCGTTGTGAAAATCTTTACCAAGATGAGTTGAGTATATTTCTGCTTGTGGATTACATTGTATGTAGTTGTTATTATATTGATAGTTTCTTCCATGTATTAAAAAATGTTGAAAAGAAAAAGAAAAGAAAAGAAAAGAAAAAGGAAGAACAAGTGAGTAACATCAATAAGTGCATAATATTAGTTACATTTGTATATCTCAGAGTTATGTTTTATTATCCCGTTTGATCTGCTTTTTGCTTTACGAATGCTTGTGTTAATTTTTTCCCTCTTTACCCACCTTAACCTTTACTACATTACAACCCTAAATAAGTCCTTTTGATCTATTTATGCATACAATCATTGTAGAGGAGAATTGGTGTATTAGAAAGTCTATGGTAGTGTAGTTTCCTATAGGAAGTTTGAGAGAAATGAGTGAAAACCATGAGGAAGATTCATTTTGCATCTATATTTATCTTCGAGTGATGGAGCCAATTATTGAGTTTGCTTATGTACACCAATGAAAAAGTGTTGGGCCACGATTCTTTTTCTTACTAAATAAGCATGTGTTCAGTTCATTTTGAGGTTGAGTTTGATTAATTTGTTTTGGTTAGGATTTAATTAGAATGTCTATGGGTGGAGGAGTTTATTTCT
>JANQAP020000249.1:575669-607965 GCA_026874005.2 Erythroxylum coriaceum
CCGATCTCCAAATTCTTTAATCTGTAGTATCGAGCATTTACTTTTGCACAAATTTATGTGTTTAACTGTGTTTAATAAAACTGAAAGTAACAAATGCTCAATGAAAGAACATTTCTTTTTGTGGTACATAGATAGAAAAATTAAAATTAACACCCCTTTTAAAATTTTTCAATCAATAGTGAGTGTTGTAAATAAAAAGAGTTCATATTTTGGCATATCTCATGTTTTTACTGCTTTAGCTCTATTTTATAACCTTGATATGGAAGATGTGCGCACAACGCCATTCAATATGTTTGACATATCGTATTTGAGGCGCTCTGAGATGTTAGAGTTCCATCCTATGGAGCTTTGAGATCAGACGCGTATTGCAATAAGGAACAGGAGGGGCATCGATATAACTGCTTCCTGACTATCCACATCCTAGCAGTCTCGGAGCCAAAAGAAGAAGCAACGAAGGAGGAGCCAAGTGCACCAACAGAGGTCGATTGATTTCAACATATCCTCAACCAGATGGCCTCCAACCAATAGCAAATGGCATTCCAACTCAACGAGCTCAGCACCCAAATGCGATAAGTCCACAAGGAGCAACGTAGCTTGAAGAAGAGTCTACTGGATGCATGCTTGATAGAGATGATTAAGGCCCTTTTTGTTTTAACCCTTGGCTTAAATGACCTACCCATTAATTATCCCTTGCTACCCTCATTGAGCTTTAACCTTTTGTTTCTTGAAAACTCCTAAAATTTTAAAACCTTAAACCCCATTATTCTACCCATTCACAAGCTTAATAGAGAAGTAAGTAATACATTAGTTAGGATCATTGTGAAATTTTTACCAAGATGATTTGAGGACACTTCTGCCTATGAATTACATTGTATATGGTCCTATTTTGATTCATAGTTCTTCCATGTATTAAAAAAAAGAAAGAAAAATGAAAAAAATGTGTTGAAAAGAAAATGAAAAGAAAAGAAAAAGAAAGGAAAAGAAAAAGGAAGAACAATTGAGTAGCATCAATAAGAGCAGAATATTAGTTACATTTATATATCTTGGAGTTATGTTTTATTATCCCGTTTTATCAACTTTTTACTTTACGAATGCTTGTGATAACATTTTTTCCTTTTTACCCACCTTAAACCTTACCACATTACAACCCTAAACAAGTCCTTTTGATCTATTTATGCAAGCAATCATTGTAGAGGAGAGTTGGTGTATTAGCAAGCCTACGGTAGTGTAGTTTCCTATAGGAAGTTTAAGCAAAACACTAACCATCAAACACTTGAGAGAAATTAGTGAAAACCATGAGGAAGATTCATTTTGCATCTATACTTATCTTTGAGTGATGGTGCCAATTGTTGAGTTTGTTTATGTACACCAATGAAAAAGTAGTCATGATATGTATAGTAATTTAATATTTAAGTTGGCTTAAATTTGAGAGATTGTATTCTTTGATCTTTGTGAAAATAAAGTGATAGAATTGATTGGTTAGATTTATTTTGCTTGAGGACAAGCAAAGATTTAAGTGTGGGGATGTTCATAGTTGTGCATTAGTCTATGTTTTTCTAAGTTATTGGCATATGTTTCTTTCATAATTGTTGATTATTGTTGTAGTTTAGGATTCATTTTGTATGTTTTCATTTAGTTTGATTTTCATTGTTGTTCTTTTATATTTGATGTTAATTTAGGGTAAAAATTGATTATTTTTATGTAGGAAGGAAGATTGAATAACTTAGAGATTGAGCTCAAGATAAGAGAAGAGAAGAGAAGAGAAGAGGAGACTCTCTGTTGCAAAATCCCACGATTGTGGGATAATCTGAGACATTATGCAGGATTCAATTAAAGTTAAGGTTTCTGGACTATAAAAGATAATTAAGCCTCCATGGTTAAAGAGAGACGAAACCCTCTGTAGAAAAGAACCTCCTTGAGTGAAGAATACAAGTTTTAAGTCTTAAGGAAGGATTGAAGTCAAGGATTATCATCAAGATTGGGAAAATAGCACATCAACATCAAGAATTCCAGATTTTGGCAAAGAAGAGAAGGAGTTTCTTTATTCATTTTTCTGTCAGTTTTATCTCTTCTAATCTTTATAGAATGGAATATTTGAGTGTTGGTGATGTTATGGAGACCATGATTGGCTGATTTCTTTTAGGGATTGCTTTTGAACTATTTTTGTTAAACTCCTATTTTATTGAAATGAATGAAAGTGTCATTGATGATTATTGATTTTGTTTCTATCTTACAATAAATCGAGAAAGTGAGTAAGGTTATTTGTGTAGGATTGTACAACAAGAGTTGGCAACCTATAGACTTGCAATCATCGCATTGATTGATTAGTTAGAAGAGAGATCTTGGCTAATTCAATTGATTACCCATAAGATAGTTTAATAACTAGTGAAATTGGTGGAGTGATTGGATAGGTTCAGAGATTGTTCAATTGATTCCATTTAATTTGATTAGGGACAATTAATTACACCTTGAGAGAGGGTAGTTAATACATTCGAAAATCTTAGGTGAGACACAATTCGATTAATAAAATAGGAGGGAACAAAATAAGGAAAAAGTAATCTCTAGAAATTTTCTGCACTTTGGTATTGTCTATTGCTTTTTGTTAGTCTTTCAATTTTAATTTAATTTTCTAGATTATTTCAATTAAACAATTTCCTTTCTTAAATAAAGTTTGATCTGAATTAAGTGGTGTCTGGGCATCAATTCCTATAGGATCGATCTCTGTTTTTTTAACTACAACCCGTACACTTGTTATTTTTTAGCATAAAACAAGTAGAATGTTTTTACATTCAACACGCATTAACATAATAATCAAAACAAGATCATAAAGTGGAATATTGCCTAACCCTACTAACCTAGGGAGCAACAGTAAGGATTCTTACCCTCAAAAAATAAGGGACAAAGAATAGTTAGTAGTCAAAATTTTGATGAAAAAAAAGAAAAAAGGATGTGCTTCTGGTGTGATGATTGCTATACCCCAAGGCACAAGTGTAAAAAGAAATAGTTTCAACTATACATGGTGGAGGAGAAATAGGTTATAAACTTACATATAAAAGAACCAATCAGAAGTGAAGATGGAGAACAATTGATTCTTAATAAATCCTTGTATGCAATGATGGGGTTGAAGGATCAATACTAGGATAAGTAGATGAGGATCTTAGGAATCTATTAGAAGAAACCTTTACACATCTTAATTGATAATGGGAGCACTCACAATTTCTTAGATGAATTACTGGTGAAGAAGGGAGGCATGGAAATTAGAGAAGTTCAGACTATTGGTGGGAGTCTAAAATTCAACTACTACTAGGCATATAAGGGATTCAATTAAAGTATGAAGGGCTTAAGATTTACAACTGATGTATTGATCATTAAATTAGGAGGGTGTAATATATTTTTAGGAGTCTAGTGGCTAGTATCACTAAACAATGTATTATGCAATTTCATAACTCATACAATGAAGTTCAATTAGAAAGGTAAGATGGTGACCTTAACTGCTAATATGGATAGAATTGCTAAGGTGATATCAATTAAATGTTTCAACAAAATTCTCAAGAATTCCAAAGAGAAAATCTATATATGGTTCATCTTTCTCACCCCCATTGAATTTCACATGCAACAAATTAGCTTTAAGGATCAACCTAACACATACAAGGAATTGAACGGTATATTAGCTGGCTATAGTGAAGTAATTAAGGAGTCTAAATAGTGATCATCTAAAAGGATAAATGATCATTGCATTAAATTGAAGGAGAGGATAGATACCATCAATGTTAGGCCTTATAGGTACTCAAGAAGAAAAAGGATGCTATAAAAAGGGTTGTTCAAGAACTAGTGGAGCAAAGGTTCATTAGACATAGTGTTAGCCCATATGCTTTGTCTATAGTGTTGGTGAAGAGGAAGGACAATTCGTAAATGATATGTGTTGATTATAAATTTCTTAATAAGCATATAATAAAAAAAATTCCATGTACCTCTAGTTGAAGAGTTATTTAATGAACTACATAGATCTAGTTAGTACTTTAAGCTAGATTTAAGATCCAGGTATCATCAAAATTGGATGAATGATAAAGAGATTCCTAAGACAACATTTGGATATATGACGGCTACCATGAATTTTTGGTAATACCCTTTTGGATTAAACAATGCTCCTTCAACCTTTTAGAGCCACATGAATGAAATTTTTAAACCTTAATTCTTAAAAAATTCATTATAGTTTTCTTTGATGATATCTTATTTTATAGTTGATTTGTCTTGTAAGTAATTTGCACTCAATAACTCTTCATTAATGGAAGCAAGTGCAATTTTTGCGCAACAGAGATTAATCACTTAGGCCATTCCATTTCTATTATAAGAGTGTCTATTAATTCAAAGAAGATGACAACAATGCAATAATGACCTAGACCTTAATCCCTTAAGAAGCTAAGAAGATTTCTACAGGTTACTATAAAAGATTTATTAAGCATTATGATATCTTAACCAAACCTTTGACTTTGATGTTAAACAAGAAGAAAATAAAGAAATAGGAATGAGGGGAGAACCAATAAAAGGCATTTAAGTAACTTAAGAATGCCTAGTATTAGCACTAGTACTAGTATTACATAACTTTTCACAACCTCTCACAATTAAGACAGGCACAATCAGAATAAGCACAGGTGTTGTTCTTCAATAAAAACAAATGTATCACTACTTTTTTGGTGAGTCTTTAGCATCCAAGCACCTAGGACTCTAAACATATGAAAAAGAATTTTTGGTTATCATCGAAGCTATTAAGCAATGGATATCATTATTTGAGTGAGAGGAGATTCTAGTTGCAAACAAACTACCAAAGTCTCAATTATTTGTTAGGATAAATAATTCCAACTGCTTTCTAACAAACATGGGTTCTAAATTTAATAGGATATGGTTTTGAGGTTGTTTATGTAAGTGGAAAAGAGAACATTACAGTTGATGCCTTATCCTAAATGTCAAGCAAGGAGCTACTTACTTTGATAATGGATGAAAATCCATTCACACTTCTTAGAAGTCATCAAACAAGGTTGGGAAAGGGATGCCATAATTTAAGACCTCATAAAAAGGCTAGGGTCTAAAAAAGCTGAATTCTAGAACATGTGAATGGAAAAAGGGATTACTCAAGTGAAAGGAAGGTTACTAATGAGTTGTGACAAATAATTGATGAAGAAACTAATCTTCATGGCTTATGATAGCCCTTAAAGTGGTCATTTACGGGTAATTGCCACTATCAAGAGAGCACATAATATGTTTCATTAGAGAAGCTTAGTCAAGGGTGTAAGAAATTACATCAAGAAGTGCATAATTTCTCAAAGAACTAAACATGATAATATGGTACGTTTGAGTTTACTTCAACCTCTCTCAATAGCAAAAAGTTTGTTAGAAAGAAGTTAGTATGGATTTTATTGAAAGATTTCCTCTATCCAAAGAAAAATATGCAATTTATGTGATTGTTGATAAATTCAGCAAATATTCCCAGTTTGTAGCAGTCAAACGTCTTTACACAACTCTAGAAATTGCTCAGATATTCACTAACCAAGTATTTAAACTCCATTGGACACTAGAGGTAATTGTGAGTAACAAGGACTCACTCTTTCTAAGAACCTTTTAGTAAGAAACTTTTAAACTACAAGGAGTGAGTTTAAGATTCTCTACTTCTTATCACCCTCAAACTAACAGATGAACTAAAGTTATGCATAAAATTCTAGAAACTTATCTCTCATGCTTTTATGGAGATTTTCCTTATAACTGATCATAATATATTTCCTTGGCTAAATGGTGGTATAACACTACTTATTACTTAGTCATCAATTCCACTCGTTTTGAAATTCTCTATAGTTGCGCTCTAGCTATATATGTCCTATATTTTCCTAGAGATTCAAGAAATCCAATGGTAGAGAAAGTAATGAAAAATTGACAATTTTACAGATTTCTAAATTCCATTTGGGAAAAGCAAAAAATAGGGTGAAACAACATGCAAATAATAAAAGGTTAGACATGGAATTTAAGGTAGGGCAATGAGTGTTTTTTAAGTTTCAGCTATACAAGTAGTACTCTTTACAAATAAAAGACACATCAGAAGATCTCTCCTCTATACTATGACCCTTAACAAACCTTAAAAAAGATTAGTAAGGTTGCATATAATTTACAAGTATAAGAGGAGCATTGATCTATTTGACATTTTATATTTCGTAGTTTAAGAAGTGTATATATGAGAAGAAGCCAATAATAGCTCAATTACCACTATTTTTTAATAGTGCATATAAAACACCAGTAGCTATTTTGGGACAAGGGATGATTAAACATCACAATAGAGCAATGACCTGATTATTGGTGCAATGGTTAGGAGGAATAATGGAAAAGACAAAATTGGAAACATTGTTTGACTTATAAAAGAGGTTCTTATGATAAGAGGAAATGCAAGAAGTAGGGAAAAAGAATAATAAAATGACATTGACTAAAGGCAAATGCCTTTAAGAAGTTTAATGTTAAGTATCGTTTATGTATAATTTTCAAGTTTTAAGAGGGGATAATACTATATTATAACTTTTGTAATGGCTAAATTCAAAAACTAATGAAAACTTTTGAAATCTATTCTTTCTTCTTTTATCTCCTTTCTCTTAAACAAATTTAAGCTCTTCTACTCCCCATGTTTATTTCTTAGCAAAACTTTCATTAATAAATCTAATTAGCCATATATAAATCTGTAAGTGGACTTATCAAAACCCATCCTATATAAATTTGTAAGTGGACTTATCAAACCCCATCCTATGTAATTGAGATTCTTGTTCATATTAAGATTCCTATTCACATTAAGTTGTAGATATCCAATAACCCTCTATTTCATTCTAATTTAAATATCCAAGGTTACGAGATGAAGTCTTCTTAAGCAAGTTATATGTATTATAGGATCATATCGACCAGACCAAAATCCATTTGGATCTTCACTCTTAAACCCAACATAAGAAAAGCCCATCCCATAACACGGTCATTAAAATTTTTGTACTTGCTCATATAGCATTAACAACAGAGATATAAGTTTTATATCATATCGGTGGACACCAGTTGGTATATGTCGTACTGACTAAAAAATGATAGTACCAACTTCTATTACTATCCAATGTACAAAGTACTGGTTGAGTACTAATTAGATTTGGAAATATAAGAAACTGGATGACTAAATTGCAAAAAAAACTTAATTAAACCTAAATACTAATATAGTCGGACCCTCACCCTTCATCATTAGGCCACCTCTGCCTACTCTCTCACTTAGTCTCTCACTCTCTCTACACTATGCTCAACCTCACTCATGTCCATTCACTACACCACTTGTCTCCTTCTACATCATAATCACAGCTTATTGCCGTTGCAACCAGTTCACCTTCGTCCTCCATACAACTCTCACGTATATGTTTTGAGGATCTGAGGAACATGGAATGAAATATTATCTTGTTTCGGATATAAAATTATGAGTGAAGTACTGTGTTGTCTAATTTTTTATATTATATTATCTCTTATCCATGATGATTAAAATTAATAAATGAAATATTGTTATGATGAATAAAAGTTAGTGAAGAACTAGTAAATGAAAGATTAAATTGATTTTATAAGCAAATTAGGTTATATGTTGTCATAAACTTATTATTATAAAATGAGTTATAAATGAATTGTTTCATTATACAAAATGGATTAATTTGTGGTTGAATTATGTGATTACACAAAATGAGTTACAATTGTGAGTTTATAGTTAAATTATGTAATCACACAAAATGAGATGTAGTTGTGTTTATAGTTGAATTATGTAATCTTACAAAATGAGTTATAATTTTTACTTTATGGTTAAATTATGTAATCATACAAAATGGGTTATAGTTGTGAGTTTATGATTGAATTATATAATCATATATAATGAGTTATAGTTGTGAATTTATGTTTGAATTATGTAATCACACAAAATGGGTTATAGTTATGAATTTACGACCGAATCATGTAATCATACAAAATGATTTACAATTATGACTTTAGGGTTGAATTACGTAATCTTACAAAATGAGTTATAATTATGAATTTATAGTTGAGTTGTACTCACACAAAATACGTTATAGTTATGACTTTATGGTTGAATTATGTAATAACAAAAAATTGGTTATAGTTGTGAGTTTAAGAAATAACACAACATGATAATTCTCGGATAGAATGTGCTTAAGCCTCAATTTTTCTTAAGGAATCAGTAATATAAGTTTATGAAGTTCACTTTGATGTCTAGATCAGATGATTGTTAAGAAATTGTTTTTGTTCTATTTCTTTCTGTTAATTTTCACAACTTAATTTTGGCATGAAGTTATTAATTTAATTTTGACATATTTCTTCATTTATTTTTACAGATAAATGGAGAAAAGTTCAAGCACCTCTAATAATTCAACCACTGTAAGACGATTCAATGATCTAACTTAAACTCATGCTAGATTGATTCCTAAAATGAAGAATTATACCATTTTTTGTATCGCAACAAACATTTGAAAGATAGGGGAATTACATAATTAAAGAAGCATTTATCTTGAATCAAAAGTGATGTTGAGCCTTGTTAGAAAGTGAGTTATGACATGAAATGACAAATTAAAAATTTACTTGAAGAGTGTACATATTTTTTTGAATTATATGTATCTATGAGATTAATTTGGAAAACCAATAGGATATTGCAACAACAAACAATTTTTATTGGAAACATCAGCATGAGAAAGATAAAGGCAAATATTGAAATATGAAATTAGTAGTGGAAGTTCTTTTTTCGATGGTCAGGATGATAGTGAGAATGTTGAAGGTGGCTTTCCTACCTAAGAACAAGGGAATGTTGCATCTGATGTGAGGAAGAGAAGAAGACATGTTTATAATATTTTTGCGCTACAATTAACTTTTAGAGCTCAGCCTTCAATCCATATTGCTTTTCAATATAAAGAAGTGGCTTATAATGTAAATATAACAATGTCTAGAGAGTGGTATGATTTAGGTATATGATTTAATACTGCTAAATCTTATTATTACCAGCCTATAATGGATGTTATTACCTCTTACATTTCAAGATATAAAGCTCCTTTAATTGATGATCACTGAGATAAACTTTTGAATAAATCTGCTTATGAAATGAACAGTTATTTGGAAGAATGACTTCAATAACTTATAAGTATTTTATCATCTGTGATAGTTGTTATTAAATTTTTGGTTTATTATGCTAAGGAGATAATATTTTTGAAGTCTATTGATGTATCTGGCCTTGATAGAAATATTAATACTTTGTTTTAGATATTTAATGAAATTCTAAATGAAGTTGTCACTTCACTATTTTGTTCTAATGAAAAAGAAGTTAAGACAAACGTTTATAAGTAATAAGTGGATTGTATCTCAACATGCAAGGTCTAATGTACGATTGGAGGTTTATAAAATTATATTTGAAGATCATAAATTTTGATCCCAATGTTAATTTATTATCCAAGTTTATAAGCCTTTAGTGAGAGTTCTTTGTTTAGCTGATAGTAATGAAAATGTAACAATGAGTTATTTTTATGATGTCATAGATAGGGCGAAGGAAATAATCAAGGCTAATTTGAAAAATAGGCCTTCTTTGTATACATCCTATCTTATAGCCATTAATGAGAGTTGTGAAAGACAACTTTACTCTTTGTTGTTTACAGTTGGGGCATTTTTTAATTCTAATGTATATTTTAGACCAAGTTTTACAATGAAAGTTGAAGTTAATAGGAAATGCTAATAGGTATTACAACAATTGTTGCCCATCAGATGATGCAAGATCTCCTAGTCTCACAAATAGAGATTTATAAAGATGCTAATGGTTATGTTAGGATGCCCAGTGGTATTTGTCAAAGAGACAAACTTAATTAATGTATATATTTTTTCAATTTGGTACTTACTGGAAATTAATCATCACTTTGCTTTGTTTATAAAGTTAATTTTATTGTCTTATAGTTATTTGGTAGGACCAATTTGAAAGTAGTGTTATGGAATTGCAAAGATTTGCAATTGAAATTCTGAGTTAATATGCAAGTACAACAGGGTGTGAAAGAAATTGGTGTATATTTAAATTCATCCATTTCAAAAAAAAGAGTAAATTGGAACATAAAAAATTGAATACATTGGTCTTTATTCGATACAATTTAAAACTTTTGAGAAAGATATGCTATTATTATTATTAAGTTGAATATAATTTCTTATAATTTCTTAATAATTTAACTTTTTTTGTTTACTAAGACTTTTAATAGAACAAGTAGTTATGTAGATCCAGTTTATCTTGATTATGTTTTAATAGAACAAGTAGTTAAGTAGATCCAATTTATCTTAATCATTTCGATCTTTTAGAATATTGAGTTTTTAAGGAATTGAGTTTAATAGATAATAGTGACTTAGAAGATAATCTTGGATGAAAAAGTATTAACATGTTATTTAGTGAAATGAATTTGAATAATAGTGATGATGAGATTCCTGTAAATGATGAAAATTTTCGTACCAAATGAGAATTAAAGTTAATGCAATTTGTGCGAGTATGCGGTTAAATGAAGTTACAAGTGTTTCATTTCTTCATTTCTTTTAATTTCACTTGTAGTTAATGCATATTTTAAATTCTATATATGTAATATAAATATAAAACTTTTAATTGTAAATATTTTGTTTCAATTTTCGCTTCTAGTAGGTTGTGTTTCTTAGTACAGACTCTTGTTATAGTACTTAAGGAGTCATGGAACTTTATTTTTTTTTCTTTTTGATGTTTTCATGTAATTATTCTTTATTATATGATAAAATTGTAATATTTTAAGTACTTTGTATTATTCTTAGTTTTATATTTGTATGATGATTAAATAATCTTTTTTATATTAATTGCATTACTTTGTATATGTAAAATATTTGAAAAATAATATTAAGAAAAATAAATAGATGTTGTTATTTCAAATTTATATTATTATAATTTTTGAAGACATGATTGATGTAAAATTATATATTATATTGCATAAAATATTGAGAGATTACTTTACAATTTTAAAAAATTTAAGAACTAATTGATAATTTTTAAAAATTACTTGAAACATAATCTAACAGTTTCTAGTTCAGTACGGTACTAAAACTAAACGTGATACTCATAATGATACCGACAATTCATAGAATTGATTAACAGGGCCAAGGGTTACTCGTTGGTATAAGGTTTGGCTTGATTTGAACACCAACGCGCTTGCAATTCTTTTTGTTTGTCTATCAATTCCAATGGTCCCATGTCACAGTAGGTGATATAACAATGCTGGGTCTTCATTCTTTACATGGAGAAGCCAATCCTAACGTTACTCTGGTGAATTAGACATTATTGGCTTAAAATTTGCGAGAGGATAACACCAACAAGAGGAATAAATAGAAACGCGTCTCACACCATCGAGCTACAAGAGGAATAAATAGAAACGCACTCTATATATATACGTAGAGAGAGAGATATTTTTACTTTTTTTTTTTTAACTTTCTCTGGCTTCATACGACATTCCGTAAGTCGATGAGCATCATCCTTTTCATTATACACAGCGCACGTTAACAACTCTTGTTCCTTGTACTTAAAATAAGATTGGAACTCGGTTTTGAGAATTTTCTATTGGCTTGTTGTATCTGTGTACTTGTAAAGCTTAAATTTTTTACAAGCTCCTTTTGTTTTCTCTGTACCTTGTGTTTGATTCCTGAGAAGCCGCAGGATTTTGAGAGGAAATTCGACCCACTTAATCAGGCTCCTTTTGCTGGCAGAAAGGTGGGTTTTTGTAGTTCGAAATTTATGAACTTTCAGTTTGTGTCGATGGTTTTAGTGGAGATGCATCCGAGTGTTTCATCAGTTGACAAAATAGAATGTAAACCCCATGCATTTGATTTTCTTTAGGGTTTCTTTTGTTCGTAATTTGTAGTTTTTTGATGGCTTAAACTATAACAGAGCGAATATCGGTTTTCTCAAATTGTTTTCTTTTTGTTATTCTTGTAGGAAGCAACTGCTTTCATTTAGGTAGAGGAGAGAAGATAATAATTCACTTCCTTCTCTTTTTCATTGGCTATTCGGAACTAAAATTTTCGCTTGATAATACTATTCCCTTTATTTACCTATCGTTACCACTCTTCTCCTTATGTTTGACAAAGGAAACAAAAAAGAGATTAATGCCAATATAATCATGATAATAGGTGGAGTAGGAGTGGTCTTTGTAAAAGTCATTACTGCTCTGAGTTTTGAATGTATTGGTTGCTTTCTCAGGTACGACTCTTTGTTAGAATGTTATGAAACCCTCTTCGCTTCATTGTTAAATTACATCAGACATGGGGCAAGTTTTTGGTTGCATCCAAGTGGATCAGTCTAATGTTGCTATAAGAGAACAGTTTGGGAAGTTTGATGATGTGCTTGAACCTGGGTGCCACTGCTTGCCATGGTGTCTGGGGTACCAATTGGCAGGTGGGCTGTCTCTACGTGTGCAACAGCTTGATGTTAGGTGTGAAACTAAAACTAAGGTCAGCATCTTACCTTTGTTTCCGTGAATTCATGGCATTTGATTGCTGGAATATTTTTATTTAGAGAGAAAGAGCATGATTTTCCAATTTTCCAATTTGGTTTCCTCCAGGGGAAAAAGAAAGAAAAGAGGGGAAAGGGGAGGCGAGAAACAAATAGTATTCACATGTACGTTTTTGTATTCTGGTACTCCAACTGACAATTTCATATTTTCAGGATAATGTCTTTGTCACTGTTGTTGCATCTATTCAATATCATGCTTTGGCAGAAAAAGCTTCTGATGCCTTCTATAAGCTCTCCAACACCAAGGAACAAATCCAAGCCTATGTATTTGATGGTATATACTAACTTTTGCTTTGATAAGCCTGTATAATTAATACTGTTTTAATGTTTCAGATCTCTAGATAATACTTTTGTTTAATAATGATGGCATATAATAACATTGCATTTAAGATTTAACCAACATGATTTTTGACAGTTCACTTTTGCATCTGCAGTCATCAGGGCTAGTGTGCCAAAATTGAACTTGGATGCTGCTTTTGAACAGAAAAATGATATTGCAAAAGCTGTTGAAGATGAGCTCGAAAAGGTATAATTTATACATGTGGTCATGTCAGTGATGTTTTTAGGTCACTAATCAGGCCCCTTTCTCTTCTCTTCTCTTCTCTCCTAGGCCATGTCTGCCTATGGCTATGAAATAGTGCAGACCCTTATTGTGGATATAGAGCCTGACGTTCATGTAAAGAGAGCAATGAATGAGATAAATGCAGGTTAGTTGTTGGTCTCCTAACAAGGTAGAAATATCATCGCAAAAATTTTGCTTTCACTGCTTCACCTTTTTGAAATGCACAGTACTCAGCCATGATTGCTAAATCTCCTGATATTTTCAAAAGAAAAAAAAAAACCTTGGTTGATAAGTTTGTCACTAGAAGTTAGCCAGAGATACTTCAGGCACAATGATTGCTTACATGAAAACCTTTTCTGTATATGATACTCTTGAAACATATACAATTATGGTTTTAAGCATCTTTTAGTCTCGCATACTGATTCTCCTGCAAATGCTATGACAGCTGCTAGACTGAGAGTGGCAGCAAATGAGAAGGCAGAAGCAGAGAAAATTCTGCAGATCAAGCGAGCTGAAGGAGATGCAGAGTCTAAGTACTTGTCGGGGCTTGGCATAGCTCGTCAACGTCAGGCCATCGTTGATGGCTTGAGGGATAGTGTGCTTACCTTCTCTGAGAATGTCCCCGGAACAACTGCTAAGGATGTGATGGATATGGTGCTGATAACTCAGTATTTTGATACTATGAAAGAGATTGGGGCGTCCTCAAAGGCTTCCTCTGTTTTCATTCCCCATGGCCCTGGGGCAGTGGGAGACATTGCTACACAGATTCGTGTTGGACTTCTTCAGGGTCATTCCGCTGATCTGCTGCACTAAGAACAATTATTTGATCTACATGTCGGATAGTTGGTACTCGGGTTTGATAATAAGAGTTTCTAGAATCAAGCTATGACTGTTTGATTTGTGGTTTATAGTTCGAAGTTTCATTTTATATGGCCAACACTACAAAATGCTTGGAACTGTATAAGGTCGAGAATATTTGAAAAGCATGTAAAACTTATCTACTAACCTTGGAAATATTGAAAGTGAAGCTTGTTTGCAACAGATTCGTGCATAATACATGTTCTTTAATGATGTGTAAGTCAAAGATTTGATGTTCTTTCAAAAGTTAGGGAAAGTGTCATTACATCTGTTATGTATGTTAATGCTTATCACATGCGTCCGGTTTTTGACTTTTATCATTAAAATTCCTGAACAACTAATGTGGAAAACGTCATCGTGTCATTACTTTTTCTTGTCTTTCAAATTACCACTTCTTGAACAACTAATGTGGGATTGCAAGAATCATACAGGCTGTAGGTATTGTAGAAGAATTGATTAATTAGCATTTTGGGGAGCTCATGTGGAAGGTCGGCAAGTTTATGCTTAATTTGGTCTATGTACGATGAAATGTAAGCAGGATATTGCTGTCTTGAGAGACTTATCAAATTTTAGTTGATATGTATATATATATATGTCTTATCAAATTTTAGTTATATATGTTGATCTTGACAAGGTTTTTCGTTTCTCCAGTTCTACTACTTCTCCATATTAGTAGAGAACTCACCCCTCCTCAAAACCAAAAAGCTATTCGTCCTCATTTCTCTGGTTCAAAAAAGAAAGACCTTGCAGACTAACAAAAATCCCGTCAAGAATACCTTAATTTTACATCCTCATCTCTGCTCCGATAATTTGCAGACTAACTGGTGTCTAACCTAATCCCTATTCACAACAATCTAACGGAAACTTGCAATATCATCCCTACCAATGCGGCCCCTCGTGATTGCATATCAGTGTCCTTTCGGCCCTTTTCTCTCATGATTGTCCCAGGCCTCTATAGACACTTGGCCTCCTTCCTTGAAACTATCTTTGTGACAACTCATAATTGAATCAATTTTGCCGTTCAGATCAAGCTAACGTCTCAATGAAAATACTGCCAACGACAAGATAGGAAGATAAAGGTATGCTCTGAAGTAGAATCCTGGAGAAACCTGTGAAAGGAAAACAATTAAATCTCAATCAAGAAAATCATCTTTCTCTTTCGAGTATTAATTTACAGACTAATAACAGTACACAAGAATATCAATTATTTACAAAGTTATTAATAGTTGTAATCGGATTACATCAAGTATAACAGTGCTAGTGTATGGAATGTAATAAATGTAAGAAACAAAATCAACCTATGTTCTCTTGAAGCTACTAGTTAAACAAAAGAAAAACATGCTCATCAGTTCGCCTCTTAAGGTAAGCTAAACTAAATAATAATACAGGTGACGATGCTTGAATATTTCTTGTTTATAGTAATAAAATTAATTATTCCACCTGGGAGTAAATTATTTGGGGATAGAGAGTGATTATTAAATTCTTAATGACTTTAATGGATATAAACCTGCTTGGTCGTCAAATTCTTAACTTTCTTGGTCCATGGATAGTTGACTACCAAGTTGTGACGTGTATTGGTTATTAACCCTATCTGAACTGTCAAACTGACAGGGTTTAGCTGACAGTGTTCCTTTGATGGAAATGGTTGGAAAAGAACAGAAAAGTTATCAATCCTGTTAGGATAATGAAGCTACACCGGTTTAATGTCAGCAGTTATCTTCTTTTCTTTTTCTTCGCTGCAGCCTACTGCCATTTGGGTTTCTAATTCTCTTTCTGCTCGTTATTTTTCTCTTTTGTTATATTTTTCTCTTGATCCAAAAGAAATTGGTAAACAGTTTTTTTTAAGTAGTTAGATTTTTCTTTTCTGTTGCATACATAAGATGCCTTTTGGCTGGAAATCTTTTGTACCAGTCACTGGTCAAGATACTGTTGTACTGATCATGAAGTAAAAATAATGTCGGTAAGGATAAGTATTGTGCAGAACCAGCATAATTCATGCTGTTCGTGGGATGACAAGAAATGTATAGTAAATAAAAATCTTCATAACAGAAGTTTATACTGAGACAATTCAGCAAAAATTTAACCAAATATTTTGTTTGCCCAAAAGTTGGCTTCTTCGTTTTGATGTGTCACACTTCCTCGTCTACTTAACCGTGGTTTTGCTTATGCGATAGGAACTACACAAAAAAGGATGACACATACTGCTTCATGAAAGTGGATCAAGATTGACATCAAGGGGACTTTCGGGAAGTTTGTGTAAGATTTTCATGCTTAATATTCAAATATCATAGCCATAAATTATACATAAATCATTTGTGCTCAATAAGATTTTGAATATAATAATAATTATATAAATAAAGCGAATAAATCACTCACTTTGAATAAAATTCGATATGATGTAGAGAGAGCTTTTAATAATTATGAACTAGTTTCTCTCTTTTAATCCTCTTTCTGTAATAGATAGCTTAATAGATATCCAAAATACGTTCTTCCTGTATTTGTTTTGTCTGTATTTAATTAAGATAGAGAGAGAACTAATTTATATACACTTCTCTGTTGACATTAAATCTTGTACATCTATCAAGTACTAATTAACGGTCAAGATTTAACATACTATCAAATTTAGAGAAACCCTAAACTAAATTTAATATGGGCCTACAAAAAATATGGGTCATAAAACTAGGTCATATTTCTTACATTCTCCCACTTGGCCAGATGTTTCATCATTACATTCAATAGTATAATATAAGGGTAACAAAAAATTAATTTTTATAAACTGCTAACATTTTAAGCACCTCAACACAATAAATCACATAATGTGAGTTATGGTGGTCATACATAGTATGGTTGTATCCTCCCTTCCATATACCACTAAATTAAGAATTTATTATGTTTAGGTTCATAAGTTGTATATAATCAACATACAGTCTACATACTTGTTATAAAAATACATACCAATTTCTTATTTAAACAATTATGTATACATAAACAAAATGAATAAGAAATATAAAATTCAAATATTATTGAGCTCAAGAGTGTTAAAACATCATCATCATTATTATCAATCACCAATGAGAGCAAGACCCATCCTAAGTGCATGTTATTTGAATGTCTTAGTTGTAAACCCTTAGTTAGATGATTTGCAACCATGAGATTCATCATAATATGTTTTATATGCACTCTTTATTTTTGAATCTTCTCTTTAACAACAAAATACTTTAATTTCATGTGCTTTGCACCTCTAGAGTATTTGTGGTTTTTAGAGAAAAAATTGTTGCAGAATTATTACAATAAATTTTCAGTGGCTTGCTTACTGTGTCGATAACCCCAAGCCCTAAAATAAAGTTCCATAACCATAATGCGTGAATTTTAGTCTCATAATAAGCTACAAATTCTATTTCCATAGTGGATGAAGCAATGATAGATTGTTTTGTCACTTTTCCATGAGATTGTTCCTTCAGCTAATAGGAATAAATGATCAAACGTTGACTTTCTACTATCAATATACCTAGCAAAATCTGAATCTGAATATCCAATCACTTCTAAATGATTGGACCTCCTATAAGTGAGCATATAATCTTTTGTTCCTTAAAGATATCTCAACACTTTCTTTGCAGCCTTCCAATGATCAATACTAGGATTACTTTGATATCTACCCAACATCCCTATTGCAAAACTGACGTTAGTTCTGGTACAAGTTTGTAGGTAAATCAAACTGACCACAACAAAAGCATATGGAATTGTTTCCATTTCCTTGCGCTTTACATCATTCTTTGGACATTGCATAAGACTAAATTTATCTCCCTTTTGGGTAGGGACTACACTTGCTGAGAACCTTCTTATGTTAAATTTCTCAAGAATTTTCTCAATATAGGCTTTTTAAGACAATCATGATAAATCTTTTGATCTCTTACGAAATATTGAAATTCCAATCACATAAAATGTCTATCCCAGATCTTTCATTTCAAAATGCCTAGAAAGAAATTCTTTAGTTTTATTCAACAAACCCAAGTCATTAGCAGTAAGCAAAATGTCATCAACATACAGAATTAAAAATATAAACTTACTCCTACTAATTTTCTAGTAAATACATCAATCAATAGTGATTTCCTCAAAAGTGAAAGAAGTAATGGTATTATTAAACTTAATATGCCATTGCTTGGAAGCTTGTTTAAGTCCATATGTTGACTTCTTCAATTTACACACCATACTCTCTTTACCTTTAGTGGAAAAAACCTTCAGGTTGATTCATATAAACTTCTTCCTCAAGATCCCCCATTCAGAAAGGTTATTTTTACATCCATTTGATGTAGCTCTAAATCAAATTGAGCCACTAATGCTAAAATTATTCTCAATGAATCTTTCTTTGAAACAGTTGAAAAAGTCTCCTTATAATCAATGTCATCTTTCTGAGTGTAACCTTTGGTAACAAGTTACGCTTTATATCTTTCAACATTGCCATTCAAGTTGCGTTTGGTCTTAAGGCCAATTTATAGCCAACTCATTTAGAACCTCTTGATAAGTTTACAAGATCTCGGACATTATTTTGAGCCATTGATTTCAACTTTTCTTTCATAGTATCAATCCATCTTTCAGACTTACCACTACTTATGGCTTGTGAAAATGAAATAAGATCATTATCAATACCATAATCAATATTTGACTCTTACAAGTAAACCATATAATCATCAAAAATAGCTGACCTTCTAACCCTTATAGGTTTATTTAAAGTTATACCAACTGGTTCATTTGCATGAGCTGATAGTAAGTTAGGTTCTTTATATGGTGTTTTTTCATTATCCAAATGTTGTTCTTGATTATTTTGATCTTCTAAAGTAGGAACAACATTTTTGTGGTTGTGGGTTTAAGAACATTTATGGGTAATGGAACGTCAACCCTTATTTCATTAAGATCCACAACTTGATTTTTAGCATTCCTACTAACCTCACCATTCTTTAAAAATTTGGCATTGGCTGTTTTAACAATTCTAGAATTGTGGTTCGGACAGTAAAACTTGTATCCTTTGGATTTCTCTGGATAACGAATAAAGTAACTACTAACTGTTTGAGAATCCAGTTTTCTTTCATACGGATTATAAATTTGTGCTTCTGCTGGATAACCTTAAACATAAAGGATTTTTAGGAATTACCTTACTAAGAACCCCATTTAGCAGATACATAGCGGTTCTAAGTACATACATCCACAAACTTTTGGGTAATGAGGAATTACTCATCGTACTCCTAACGATATCCATTAATGTTCTATTTCGCCTTTTTGTCACATCATTTTTTTTGCAGTGTACCTGGCATAACATATGCCATGACTTTTGAGGAACTTAGCAAATGGACCAGGACATTGTCTAGATTCATCATATTTTTCATAATACTCACCACCTCTATTAAATCTTATAATTTTCACTTTTCTATTTAATTGCTTCTCAACCTTCGTTACAAACACCTCAATGGTTTTTACAACTTGAGATTTTTCATGCAGCAAATAGATATATCCATGTCATGAAAAATCATTTATAAATGTGATGAATTATTTTCCTCCATTAAAGGACAGAGTGTCAAAAAGTCCACAAATGTCAATGTGTATTATTTTAAGAAACTGACTACTTCTCGTGGCTCCTTTCTTGCTATGTTTGGTTTGTTTGCCCTTAATGCATTCCACACATAAGCCAAGATTAGTAAAATCTAGATTTTGTGGAATCTTATTCTTTACTAATGCTTCTAACCTTTCTTTGGATATATGACCCAAACGTTTATACCACAAGTAAGCAGAATATTCATTTGCCAAACTACGTTTCATTCCAATATTATAATTAACAATAAATAGAGATTCGGAAAAAACATCATCAATTTTCAATTTATATAAACCATCCATAAGCATTCCATAACTAATAAAGGAATTATTCTTATACAAATTGAAGCAACCATGTCCACCCTTAAAGGTATATCCACTAGCATCAAGTCTAGAAACTTAAATTAAATTTTTAGAAATTGAAGGTATATAGAGAGTGTTCATTAGATCCAAGTGAAACCTATTGTCAAATGTTAGCTTGTAAGTCCCTACACCTTCAACTGGGGCCTTCATTCGATTCCCCATAAATAGAAAGTTACTAGTTGGGCTTATGGTTTAGATTGTAAGGAATCCCTGCATAATATTGAAAATATGAGTAGTGGCACCAGAATCAAACCACCAAGTATTAGAAGGAACTTCAGATAAGTTTGATTGAAAGCATACAGAAACATAATGTGTACCTTTCTTTTCGAACCAAGCCTTATGTTTTAGGCAATCTTTCTGATAATTTCCTTCTTTCTTACAGATGTGGCATTTATCTAACTTTTTTCCCTTCCTTTCACTATCAGCAACCTATGGAACTTTAACAGGTTCTTTCTTCATAAAATTCTTGGACTTTAGTTTAAGTTTCTTGCCAACTCCTTGACCCACTAGGTTAATAGAATAAACTCCTTGTTTCTTTAATCTCGCTTCCTCCTGAATAAGCTTACTGGATAATTCATCAATATTTCGTTTAACATATAGTGTGTTATACTAATATGGAATGGTCCATATTTAGTAGGAAGTGAGTTTATGATAAACTGTACTAAGAAGGAGTATTCCACGGTCATACCCAGTGTCTTAAGTCTTGCCACGATATTAGTCATATCAAGGATACTCTTTGACCCATCAAACTTGATGGTTGTGAGTTCAGCCATAAATGTCCCGACAATTGCCTTAGCAGCTGAATGAAACTTATCTTCCAAAAGCTTAAGAAAATCATTAGCATTCTGATTTTCAGTACTAGGAAGAGTAGATTTAATGTTCCTGGGAATTGTCATTCGTATAGTGCCAAGTGAAGATCCAAAGAACCTAAATGGAAAGCGACTTGTTCGCTCCATTAAGAGAAATTCACACTAGTGAACAAGGTAATATAAGAAGCTTGAGAGTGAAGGATAATAACTGCAAATATGTAAACGTTCACTAATTAACAGATTTAGATAGAAAGAACATACATTAAACATATTGCAGGTTTCCTTTGGGTAAACACAACAATACATATCATCACTATTATTAGAATTTTATTTAGAATTTATAAGAAAATTAAATAAACTTCATCAAATACATATAACAACTTTGGATAAATGTATATATGTGACAAGATTATATCAATTTTCCCCTGTATATTTATTAGTTATAGAATATTGATTTACCTTTGGGCAAAGTCCTTAATTTCTATCAACTAATAAATTTTTCATAATAGCATTTCACAAAATACATAAATTATATTACCATCTATTCAAAATTTAATTTTGCCACTTTGGTGACCAACAAATTAATTTGAATCATATTGTCATATATATATATATATAATAAAAATAATAATATATCCATAAGATGAAATTAAAATTAAAATTTTGATTATAAATCAAAAATATTATTAAAATGATGAAAACTTAAGAAGTCAAAACTTTAAAATCAATTCACCCATCAATAAAATTTCATGGCTCAAAACTGTAATTTTTCATATGGATTTAAAAAGATGCCCAATATTCACAATAATGAGGGAATTATCAATCTATATACTGTGAATAGACCTATATGAAAAATACAACAAAATTGTAGAAAACTGATAAATAATCAACATTCTCTAAGAAGAATTGTTGCCCCTTCTCTAAGAAGAATCACACAAAAACACACACATTCGTAATTAATTTTGTTTCTTGAAAGTTAAAGAAAATACTGTGGTCACAATCATGAAAAGTATTTAGGTGACGACAACAAAAATCAATGTTATTGTATATAAGATTGTCAAAGTTTTCAATTGAAAGATCAAATCTTCAAGTGAGGTTTGGGTTTTATAGAGTTATTGCATTCTGGCTTCGGTGTTTGCCTATACCAATGGCAAAAATAAATTTGCATTAACAGTAAAATTAAGGTGGCTTAAACAATCCTTTTTTTAAGGAAAAATTATTCTTTATAAAAAACCTAAAATCAAATGTTATAAACATCATAATTGAAATAATCATCAAATCAATAATCTAAGGATTATTATCTATTCAAAATCTGAGACTCTGATACCACATGTAAGATTTTCATGCTTAATATTCAAACATCAAAGAGATAAATCATACACAAATGATTCATGTCCAATAAGATCTTGAATATAATAATAACCACATAAATGAAGCAAATAAATCACTAACCTTAAGTAGAATTCGACATGATGTAGAGAGAGCTTTCAATAATTATGAACTAGTTTCTCTCTCTTAACCCTCTTTTTGAAACAGATAGCTTTATGGATAGCCAAAATATGTTCTTTCTACATTTATTTTGTTTGTATTTAATTAGGGTAGAAAGGACTAGTTTATATACACTTCTCTGTTGACATTAAATCTTGTATGTCTATCAAGTACTAAATTAACGATCAAGATTTAACATATTATTAAATTAAGAGAAAGCCTAAACCAAATTGGCCTAAAGAAAATATGGGTCATAACATCAGGCCATATTTTTTACAGTTTGATGTTGTACTTGAGCCTATATATCATGATCAACTTGCGAAAATTTCTCTTGTTGCAGAAGTTAGATGTTTGTTGCCAAATGAAAGCAAAGACTCACTTGCTATGTGATTATGTGTAGACAGCTAATATCCTAGTTTCTAATATTATGAATAGGTCTATGTTTTCTTTGTGGATGTTGGTACATTTCTCAATGTTCTTGTATACATAATTGTTCTGACATAGCTTAAGAATATTATCCTAAATATTAGTTAATAACTAACATTCAAGAAATATATGGTTAGTAGTCTCTGAGGCATTCTTGCATAGGTAGTAATTGTCATTCAAGTAAACTCAACCTATCTATAGTAAGAAATTTCTACTTAACAATTAACTATAGTAATAATGAGGCCTTAGGGGAATGTTTTTAATTCCAAACTACCTTATTCTATTCATTCACTTCCCCAGTAGTTCTCAGGTAATTCCTACATGACTTGTTTGTGATTTGTCTAAAAGAATTCTCCACCAAAACATTTCTATCCCTAGCACTGAGATTAGGAGAATAGTTAGGGACAGTGTGCATGAATTGGTAAGGTGTGTTACCCTATTGATCGTCGCTAATTCACACCTTTACATTAGTAACAAAATATGGAAAGAAAATCAAAGCCATATAATAGACCAATACCACTCCAATTATCATATAATATGGAAACAAATTCTCCATCACCAATGACACATTTGATTATATCAATTATTAAATCCCTCAGCATCAATAGTTGGCTTAGACTCGAAGAGAAGGATGGATTAAGCTTAACTTCCCATCGAATTATTCTTTGTTGATTTTAAAAGTATCAAATATCTTAAAGAAGTTTTTTTTTATTTAAATATCTTAAAGAAGTTAGGAATATATATGTCAGGCTTCTTATTTGGTAACCTATTGAATTGTATAAATTGTTGTAACATTTGGATGATATTTGGTTTGATCTCAAAACCTTTTGTCATGATTATCGACCTAACAATGATAGACTGCATCCTTATAAGTAATGGTATCATATAGTCCAATATTATTATGTGCTCTTTTTCCATTGTGTCAGGCTTTTGATTTTGGATTGATGAATTTTATCTTTCTTTAAGCATTCAGAGAAACTTCTTCTTAATTTTTAAATCTTCTATGACAAGTTTAGAGGATTTGTTCCTTGCCATACATCAAGTGTCACGTACCTAAAATCAAATTAACACGAACATATAAAATAAAGAGTTAAAAATAAATGAAATAATTAAAAAAAAATTGACTAGATTAATTGAGTCTCCTTAATATTACTCTAATCCATAGCAATGGTCTTAGAACTTTGATTATTAACAAAAAAATATATAATGACTAGATTAATTGAGTCTCCTTAATATTACTCTAATCCATAGTAATGGTCTTAGACCTTTGATTATTGTTTTTTCGACCATCCTAGTACAAGACTATAGGTCATTGGACCTATCATTTTGTAATAATATAGGGATAATTAAAGGTCAATACCATAGGGATGGTTTAATTACTAAGTCTAAACCTCTTATTATAATACATTAATATAATAGTCTAGTTAGTTAAAAGTTATAATGTTGGAATCAAAGAAGTTTCTTAGTATAATAAATTATCAACGTTTGATGTATAGCCGCTTATCCCTCGATTGATTAAGTGATACATCTATTTGAGTAAATCTAATAATGTACTTAGTTCTATTAAGCTTCGTAAAAGGTTGTCCTAATATATGAGGAGTCGTGTAGATCTATTTCTACTACCTCTTTAATCTACACATAGATTCTTTTAATAATGTCCATATGTAAATTAAGATAAGGTTTAAGTTTTTGCTTATAAATTAAGATGAGGTTTAATATTTTGCTTATAATTCAATAACGTTAATAACAACACAAATATCTTGCAAATAAAGAAATCTTTATTAGAATAATAAAATCATTCGATATAAGAATCAAATATGGCTGCATCTAATCTACTTATCAAATAATTTAGTTACTAGTCATCCTTGAAATAACAAAAACTAATAAAAGAATAGAAGAACTCATTGCAAAGTTTTCCTTCAATGATAATGTCAATCTTTTAAATTAATTTGCTTCCTCGAAATGATTGTAACATCTAATCCCATTGTAGATGACTACAAGATGTGTTATATGGTCTCTTTTCTCTAAATAGCTACTAAACCTAATTATAACTAAAAAGTAATTAAAATAAAATAAATTTGTCCAAACTGACTTTTTTAATTAGGGTTTCTACATCTCTTTAAATGAGGTTTTGTCATAAAAATGGTCTAAAACACTAGCGTGTCCCTAGATATGTATCATATTGTTTCTTCATAATCTTTTAAGGATAGGAACAAGGGCTCTAACATGCATGTATTCTATATTGTGTTATGCTCTGTATCTCTTCATTATATAACACAAGCTCCAACTCGATTGTGTAAAAGACCGTATCTTATATACTAATGTTTTAGTGTGGAACATACGTGGACGTATTATTTAATCTTCTCACCATCTATTTTTATTTAGTAAGGGACATACCTAAACACACGGCTATATACCAAACTTGTTCAACCAAAGTTGAGTTTTTTTCTTATTTTTCCTAGTAAACCCTTTTAATCCTTGGCCAACATTAAACCTAAGCAGCTTATCTATAATTACCTATATAATAACCTAAAATTGTTCAAAACAAGGTAATTTGGATAAAAAAGAACAAAATACTAAGTAAAAAAAATACATTACATACATTTTAGCAATTAAAGTGAGTATTTTATTAGAAAAGAGTATAAAGTTAATGTGTGTCTCGACTTTCTTAAGAGCAAGTCTTTTTGAGACTTCGAATTATGATAACCAAATCATGTCATTTAATAAGGACTTCAATAGGTGTAAAGAGCTAATCAAGTTGAAACATCAAAACTTGACAATAGACAATCTGAGCATAAACGGCTTACTCACCCCATAATCTCTCCATGAGCCTAAGGGATAAAAAGGCATAATAAGTCAAGTATCCCCTGTTGGAATCCAACTATGATCGAATCATAGGCGTAACAAAAAACAAAATTTTATGGATTCCGAGCAGATCCCGATAATTGATTAACTTGAATAAAACACGAATACTAATCGTAAGAAATAATACCTTATTCGCATTCTTGTTGAAATCCTTTGAAAACTTTTTCTAAATTGTCAACCACAAGCTGTTCACTTGTCCAACCTCTGATAATATCCATAGAACTTCTCAACACTTTGAGAGGAAGAATGTAAGAGTGCTAGCTCATTTTTCTTTTCTTCCTAGTAATAGAAAATCATTAGGGTGGTTTTGTAATTTTATTAAAATTAAATCCCTTAATTATAATTAAAGTCATACTCTAATTATAATTTACTTAATTTTAATAAAATCAATATCTTATATTTGTCCCCTAAAGTTTCTCAAACTTTATAATTAAGTCCAACTTAATTAAAATTATTTTTTTTTACAAATTGCTCTTTGATGTGTAACCCATTAAGTTCCTAATATATTGGCAATGATTATAAATTATAATTCTAATTCATAGTTAGAATTAGATAAATTAAAGCTTCTTTTAATTTATCTTTAATTCTCCAATTAAACAATTTATAATCATAGATTGAGATTGACATCTAGCAACATGTCATGATCACCCAAATATCAGGAATGTCAAAGTGGTTTGACTGAACTTTTCCATTCATGGTTATGATGTATAATTTAATCATTTCGTCATTCAATATTCTAATTGGACAAGTTATGGATATAGTGTCTACTCTTTTGGTCCAATCATGTTCATTCTTGCTAACTAGTAATTAATTTATAATTGACATTTGAAAACGTCTTTTCAAATGTCAATTCACTCTAGCCAGAGAATTCTATAAATCACTACTAATCAAGAATAGTGGAACATTCTCTCAAATTACTTTAGAGTGACGAATCCTTTATTGACTTACTCAACTATCTCCATATGGTTCTTACTGCATCCAAGTACTACCGATTGAATTTTCCTACGACAATACATAAGTAGTATTAAAACACAATAATTCCTACATAAGGTACCTTGGTAATCTCAAGTCTAATGATCAATTATACAACCATCATTATGAGGAAATCCCCAGACACATAAGTAATGCTCCATTTGAGATTCTCATAGTTGGATCAGTTCAACGACTTATTCTATAATAATCACCCACACATTAGTTTAAGTATCTCCATACTTTAATTTATGAGATCAATTACTTTCTTCATAAGAAAGAAACATAATGTGCGCTAGTTTTACCGTTTCAACAATATCCCATCTTGATGAAAATGTAACTAGGAACATTTAGGAATAATACATAAATGTAAATTGAATCTCACAATTATGATCTAATCATAATTTCAATTACATATTAATTATTCCAGGGATTTTATCTTTAGTATTAAAACATCAAATGTAATTAATATATAAAGATAAAGAATGCCTTTATTAATAATTTTTGTCACTAAACTACAACCAAAGTGATTGGCTGTAGGGCATAAACGAACATCCCCAACATTGCATGAGATGGAGATAAGTGTCACAATCCTATATATATACATAATTTACTATAAAAACAAATAACTATTCCTAATATTGAGGTCATTCTTTTCATACACAATATCTTAAACTAAATACTATATTTTCTATCTCTAGCCTTACAAACTTGATCATTAGAATCCAAACACCAAAAAATATTCTAGCACTTAGTTCTACAAGTTTGTTAAAAGAAAAAATCACGAGTTGTACTCAAATTTTTTTCCAATCCTTTATGTTAGGCCTAAATTTAGAAACTTGAACTCAAACTTAGGTATAAATAATTTAAGCTTGCTAAAAATATATTATATCATTTGGTCCCCAACGTAGGACCACTATTAGTTGATCTTAAGAAGCATATGATTAAAAGTCATAAACCCACATATTTTCTTTTAACAAAATACGAAACTAATAAACCACTTACTTAGCCTACTAAAATGCTTTTCAACTTCAAATATACAAGCTTTCCAGTAATGCTTGAAAAAATACAAAAACAAATACTGACCTTAATTGTAACTCTCTAATCTATACTTACATTTATAGAGAATTAAAATGTTACATATGAACCACTTTAGAGCACATAATAGGCTACAATAATATTAAATGAAACATACTTTAATGGAACAACTAGTCAAGAAAAGTTAGTGAATCATAATAATTTCCTAATCCCACCCATAATATACAATCATAGACCATCTTCACTTAATATGTCATAAAAGCAAGACTATAAGCACACAAGTGTTGATTTTGATAAACCATTCACTAAAAACATATTGTTGGAAACTCAAATGTTAAAATTCAAGATACCACCATTGGGCTCATACAATATGATAACATATTCATATAATCATACTATATCATTCAGGGAAATGATGGACTTACATAGAGCTATAGACACAATTATCTTTCCTTCTCGACTATGTTGATAGGCTTAGCAAGTGATAAATACAAAAATTTACCTACAAGCTTAATAATGAACTTTAAGAAACTAAAAAATCTGTTCAAGACTCACTTTTTCATTAATTGAAGCAGACCTTGTGGTTTAATATCATTAGTTAAATTAATATAAAGATCAGATGAGACCATCTGAGACTATATAAGATCATTAATGTTTGAATTTACATAAATACTCAATCTTAACACCTCTATTATGACTATTTATTTTCAGAAAAGGTTAAAGAGGCATAGCCCTTATGAAAATCTGTATAGATGATCAAACATTATACCTTTTAAGAAGTTTAACTAAGAGCATATAGATATGTTAACATAGAGCAGGTTGAGTTATCTATAGAACACCGAAACAGATCCCTAAAAAGAGTCAACATCAACACCATAAACTCAGAGAAAAGTATATATTACATATGCGGGCAAATCAAAAGTAATAGTACTTATTACCAGAGGGAACAAGGAGGTTAAACACCCAAAGAAAAAGTTAAAATTGATGGAAGAGAAAAAATGAAGTTATCTATGATTAAAGAATTTTTAATTACATCTTAAATTTTTATCATGATTAAAGCCACCAGATAAGAGATTATTTTGTTGTCACGGGCTCCAAAAAATAAAACCTTACTTTAAAAATTATGTAATAGCAAAAGGAAGGATTGATCTTATAAAGAGTATCTGGCTTTGTTTTGTGTTTGTAAAGAAAGTTAAAAAGCAGGTATAAATTATGATGAAATAATTCATCATATGATTAAGGAATAATTCAAATATAATAATAAAAATAATAAGAAATAAGCCTTGGTCTAACTCTATATCCACTTTGAAAATTATATAACTATCATTGATGCAAGTATGAATAAATTTATAACTTGAATAATCACCATTGTAAGTAATTCCTCTCTCTCGTTATTTGTATTTAATTAGAGAGAAAAAATCTAATAACCTTAGCTATAAAAAATCTTTTAAATGCTATAAAAATTCTAATACGTAACTCTTTAAAGATTTAGGAAGATTAATAAAGCAAATAACACAAACATAAGTTGTTGTATTTAATTTAGTCATTTGTTTTCCCCAGGATCTATTAACTCTAACATAAAAATCTGCCAAATCTTTAGATGATTTTTATAATTAGGGAAAATGACTTAACTAGGTCTTTTAAAAGTGAGTTTAAATTTTAGTTTCAAGGAATACATTGACTAGGTTAAAATCCTTGTTGCCTACTTTAAATGAAACCTTATCCTACTTGTATATTTCCATATCTAAAATTTAAATACTCCCTTCAACTTGGATCAAAGTGATAAAAGGGATCATATTACCCTAATGATCTTGGAAAATTTCCAATTGTATTAACTTGGTCAGTTTCTCCATTTTGAATTATTAGATATATGTTAATTAAGAGCCTTACTATAGCACATACTTTATAAGCTTTCACATGTTGTGCAGTCCTTGGACATTTATTGAATAAGAGAGAGGAGGTTAGATAATGTTTTCCAATGGAGGATGTACTTATGTCATTCATATTCTTTTAGCACATAGCTTTTTAAAAGTGCTCATATTACTCATAGAGAATCTCTCCATTACACTGCCTTGAACCACACATTTATTTTCTTATACTTATAACCCGAGATATCATCCATGTATTGTTTGAACTAAATGGCAAATAGTATAATCAAATCTTTAGCAGAGTCTCGAAAGAAAAGGGAAAAGCTCCCATCTTAATTTGTTTTTCCATTATCCTTTGTGGTTTCTTTATAAAGCATATTATATTGAATTCCTTTAAGTGTTTATCTGAAACTTTGCCTATAATACCATGAAAAGTAGACAATAAATATATTATTCATGATTTCAATTCAAAAGTTACTTTTAGTTCAAAAAACTTAATACATAAATGCTATTGTTTCAAGTTAGGAGCAACTAACTCCTTTAAAGTCCTGCATTCATTATAGTCTTTTCTTTTAAATCTGAATTGTTATCAAATAAGGAATTTGGGACTATATTATTCTCTCATGATTTCTATCTAGCTTCTCTCTTTGACTTGCATAAGTTTATTTCCATCTTGGATTAAAGTATAATTAAGCTTAATAAGAGAATATAATGTTTAGGGTATAAAGCTAAGGAGAAAAAGATAAGTGAAAAAAATAAGAAAATAAATTTAAGAACATAAAAGTAGCTAGATTGTCTCCTTAACAACATAGCCAAAATTTATTGTGATGTCATATGCACAAAAAATAAAACATTATTCAAAAAAATTATGTGTTAGTAGAAGTAAGTGATCCTATAAAGAGTATCTAGCCATATTTTGTGCTTATGAAAAATAATAAAAAGGACTTTTTTTATTATATCATAGTTGTAAAAATATGATTAAGGAATTACTGAAGAAAATAATAAGAAACAAACCTTAGTTTAACTCCACATCCACCTCGAGAATTCTATATCGATTATTGTTACAAATATAAAACAATTCATAACTTATTAACCATTAGAAGTTGATCTTAACTCTACTTATTTATAATCGATTAGAGAGAATAATAATGTAATTGACTATAATT
Organism: Erythroxylum coriaceum; assembly: GCA_026874005.2. NCBI lineage: Eukaryota > Viridiplantae > Streptophyta > Magnoliopsida > Malpighiales > Erythroxylaceae > Erythroxylum > Erythroxylum coriaceum. The sequence continues at coordinate 606,266 of JANQAP020000249.1, forward strand.
ACTAAACAACCTCAGAAGCATTCTAAGATTCAATTAAGTAGTTGCATTGATGAAATAAAATAATATAACTCTTAATTGTGATTGGACATCAACTCTTAATTGGATCATATATATCGTGACTCAAAAGATGCAAGATGACACTTTGTACAAAAAAACCTTCACAACTACTATCTACTCTATATAGAAGGAACGTAACAGGAGGATATACATGTAAGAGAAAGTTGATAAGTATAACCTAGCTGATGACACCGTCAATTGGATTAGAGCCATCCTTATATCTAAATTTGTTGAGCAGGCACTATCTATAGGAATGAAGACTAGTTGGAATCTATAACCTTTATTGATAAATTTCATCTACTTATGTAATTTGGTTTGTTTTTTGAATTTGTAATTCTTTTCATTATGAACTCATTGTAATGTTGTGATAGCTTTGCTATAGTTAATTCAATCCTTATTTAACTTAAAAAAAAAATACAAGCATAAACAATTGCATTAAGTTAAGTCGTTTGTTCTTTTTAGGATTTGATAACTTCATCATAGAAATCCACTAAACCCTAGTTGCTTCATAGATTAGAGGGATTAAATAATTATATATTTAATATTTAAAAATGTAAAAAATGTAAATTTAATCAAACAATAAATTGACAGCCCTCCTAGACATAAAAAAGTAATCATAAAAGAACATCCAATACTTAATATATAAATCAAACAATAAAAACAAATCAAATATTAAAGTTTAATATATTCTAAAGTTTGAGTTTCCTTTGACTAAATATATATGTTTAGCCATGCAGGGTCATAGATGAGATAAGAAATTAAAAAAGAAAGAGAAAAGTAAGTTAACTCTCAAATAAACCCTATAAAAACTTAAGATTAAAGCTTACTATGAAAATTAGCATTTTAACTTTTAAAAAGAGGAGCCACTTAATTTAAACCCAGATGAGCCTTGTAATTTACCACTTCTCATTTAGGTAAAATTCAAGCACAAACACACTCACATTCTTGGTTATATTCTTTACTATATCTATGCGTAGATGGACATGGGTACTGATATGTTTGTATCTTAATTTCTGTTTCTTTTCTACTTCTTAAGCACTAGGTACATAACCTATCCTTCATTTGTGTATGTAATTGTTTTTAAAAGTTTATTTTTAAGAAGAAAATGGTCCAGCACATGATTGTGTAATTCACTTTATCTCTTCTTAATGTAACATCCCCTCACCAATGGGAAGGGTATTTTGGTCAATTTGGAATGGGTTAGGAATGTTTAAAGTGTAGTGACATATTCATGCATTCATATATGCACATGAATAGTAAATAGTGAATTTTTGCACATGTAAATGTTTGTACATGTATTCATGACATTTCCCGGTTTAAGTGTGAATAAATGTGTTTTATGAAAACTTTGCTTTGTGTGAAGGAGAAATTGAATTGGAGAGGGTTATAGGGGTTTTCTAATTTTTAGAGAATTATAGGAATTTTTCAGAAATTTTTCGGAGTTCTTTTCGGACCTGGAAAATTGTCAAGTGACAGAATAGGGATCTACCGGTAGTGAAATTTACTGTCCAATGACACTGGAAACTTAGGCATATGAAATTAAGAATTTTTGGAATTAAGCCATTAGAAATTGGAGAGAAATTGAAGTGGAATTGAGAAGAAAATTAGTAGCAAATGAGAGTGTGACATGTGTCACTACTCTT
>JANQAP020000249.1:613920-630080 GCA_026874005.2 Erythroxylum coriaceum
AATTTGACTTTCATCATCGGATCAGTGTTATCCAGAGCAAAAAATTGCTCACACTTGTAAAGCCATTCCTTCAATTTAGTACCATCAAACCTGGGGAATTCCACCTTAGACAGACGTGTAGCCAGCATCCCAGGATGGTGTTGCTTTGATGGCCAACTGCAGGGGATGGTCGGTTGGAAGTTCCACTAGCTCTCATCGGCATTTGAGCGAATGGGTGACCCTCAAAATCACCATTAGAAGGTTCACCATCAGTTCGAGTAGGATTGGCAAGAGGCCGAGTCATGATAATCAGCTTTTTCAACTCCTCAATAGATTGGCTAATCTCATCTTTAAACTGGGTTGATTGAGAATGTACTTCTTCAATGCGACGGGTGAGCTATTGTATTCCAACTTGGTGACGGGTCCCATCTGCCATCTCCACAGCCAAGGATTCAATGAGCTCTGATACCAATGTTGTCAGCAATCTGAATAGGAGCTCAACCAGCTCGAATTCTGATTTTCCAAACCCAGGATCTGACGGTGAATAGAATGCAGATCGAGAAGCTTGGAGAAGGGGAAAAATTGTAACAGACAAGAGAGAGAAAAGAGTTCTGGTAAAATTGGTCATGCCCATTCATGCAACAACAATCAGCTTTAATACATGGGAATTTAGACGAAACGCAACACAGAAGCTAAATACAAGCCAAAACGATACAGCATAACACAACTGAAATAAAAACACACAAAACGCAGCGTGATACTATAAATGAATCGTGAAGCATGTTCAACAGCAGCTAACGGTCATATTATTTGAAGTCGCCCTGTAACAGAAGATGACTCCCGCTTAAGTTCCTCTTTCACAGGCTTCTGCAATCAGTCATCAATTGATAAGCAATATGGCAAGCGATCATACAATAAAACCTTTCAGGGGATTTCAAGTTAAGACTAAATTAAGTGCTGGCCTCTTTCTCCCCTCCACTTTAACTTGCATCTGAGTCTTCACCCCCAGAATCATCAGTAGGGGATCCTCCATCATCCTTGTCAGCAACAAAATCTACATCCTGGATATACCGTCATGCTCAGTGACATTAGAATGAGAATTGGAATACACCAAGGAGTGAATTTATTAGCTTGAAGCAATTTATTGAAGATTTATGGATCGCATGTTTTCATGTAGACTTCTCAAGAACTAAAATCAATTTGCTGAGCTGTCAAGAGCTATTGCCAGCTCAAGTATTAGCTGAAGAGTTTACCTCTTCATCACTCTCATCGCCAGCTTCAATCTTGATCCGTTCAAGATGTGGGTCCACAGCATCATCATCATCGTTCTGTAAAACATCAGCAACTCCATTTGCAGTTTGCATTTCTACTAGGTTCATGATTCTCAAACCCTTCCCACTGCATGCAAAAACACATGATGAAACCAGAGTAATGAAAAAAAGAATGACAATACATACATAGGAAACTCACTAACCTGATGAAGTCAAAAAGATTATGGTATTCATTCCTCTGGATGTTACGAAACAAATGTTTTTGCTTAGTTTTAAGCCTTATAAGAAGATCAAAGTAATGCATATTTGAACCACCGGCAGCATGCCTCTCAAATTCCACATGGTCAATCTGTTATAACACAGTGAAGGTCGAAAAGTACAATTCAAACTCTATGATGCCAATAACATAAATTGAAGCACCAAGTCTTCCAGCATAATATCGGCTGTCTGATATCTGTTACATGTCAATCTTGAGAGGAATAGTTTTTCTCATCACCCAAAAAGAACTGAAGAAGAAGATCCTGTGAAGAAAGTGATATAGGATGGAAGCTAATTTTATTTTATCATTCGAAACCTTAAATACAACAAGGTCAATAAGGTTAACGTTAGGCTATACATGAATTGAGGAGAAGAATAAGGGATTTGGAGTTGTTGGTTCTATACAAGGCTAATGAAGATAATCAAGGAAATTAAAAGATATGTACAATAAGATCAATTAAGATATTAACGTTAATACACCCCCTCAAGTTGGAGCATGGAGATTCGTAATGCCCAACTTGGATAAAAGCAAGTGGAATTGGTCGCATCTGAGAGCTTTGGTAAAAAGGTCTGCCAGTTGTGCTTTGGATGAAATGTGGACTGTTTGTATTTTCTCAGCTTGAATATGTTCACGAATGAAATGGCAATCGATTTCGATATGCTTGGTATGTTCATGGAAGACTGGGTTAGCTGCGATATGCATGGCAGACTGATTATCACAGTAGAGTTTGGTGGCTGTCGAAAAAGAGAGACACAAGTCTGAAAACAGATGTTGTAGCCATATTAATTCACTGGTTGTATGTGCCATAGCTCAGTACTCTGCCTCAGCGGATGACTGTGAAATGGTTGTCTATTTCTTGGATTTCCTAGAGATAGGAAAGCAGCCTAAGCAAATAAAGTACCTTATGGTGGATCGCCTTGTTGTAGGGCAGCTAGCCCAATCAAAATCGCAGTAAGCATTAAGTTGAAGAGGACTGGAGCTTGATAAAAGAAGGCCTTGGCCAAGGGATACTTTGATATAACGAAGGACTCTTTTGGCAGCATCAAGATGAGGTTGTCGTGGAGCATTAAGAAACTGACTCAGTATTTGAACAGAGTAGCTAAGGTCAAGTCGTGTAATGGTCAAGTATAGCAGTCATCCAACTAGCCGACGGTATTGCGAAGGATCATCTAACAGATCGCCTATGTCAACTGACAATTGGTATTTTTTCTCCATTGGAGAGGCAGCAGGTTTGGCAGCGAGTAATCCTATTTCTTGCAAAATGTCTAAAGCATATTTACGTTGGGAAATAACAATACCTGCGGGAGATCGAGCCACTTCAAGGCCAAGGAAGTACTTCAAAGATACAAGGTCTTTGATGTGAAGCTGATCATGAAGTTTGGATTTAAGCATAGTAATATTACTATCGTTGTTGCCAACAATGATAATATCATCCACATAGATGAGGACGGTTATGAAATGTCCATTGGTGCGTGATGTGAATAAGGAGTGATCAGCCTTGGACTGTGTGAATCCAATGTTAGTTAGGAAGGATGTGAATTTGGCGAACGATTGTCGTGAGGCCTATTTGAGACCATAGAGAGATTTTCGTAGCCTACATACACGTGAATCATTGGGGCGATAAAAACCTTGTGGCACCTTCATCTATATTTCTTCATGGAGATCACCATGAAGGAAAGCATTGTTAACGTCAAGCTGGTATAAATACTAATTGCGAATAGCAGCAAGAGACAATAAGCAACGAACGGTGATAAGTTTGGAAACCAGAGCAAAAGTTTCATGGTAATCCACTCCTTCGATTTGAGTGAATCCTTTAGCAACCAACCGTGCTTTAAAACGCTCGATGGTGCCATCTGATTTGTATTTAATTTTGTAGACCCATTTTGAAGCAATTGCTTGTTTTCCTGGAGGGAGATGTTCAAGAGTCCAGGCTTAAACATCTTTGGTTGTGCACGTAGACCTTTGGAAATGGCTTTCCTTATGGATGCCAAAAATGGCGATGGAATTGAAGCACTAGTGACCTTGGAAGAAAATAACATGCTTCGATTCCAAAAAGAGAAGGACATTTTAGCTTTCACGTCCAAGTTTGAGCCACTTGGGACAACACAGAATCACTAGAAAACAGACGCAAAAAAAAACAGAATCATACGAGATAGGAGAGACGTTTGGTTTCTGAATAGTGTAACATCAACTCTTTATCATCATATCCTGAATGAAGCAATCATTAACCAAGAAGAGCCAAAACTACCTCAGAAAAAATCCGTATATACATACATAAATAAAAAGATGTCATGGGACTCAAAGACAATAAGGGAACACTTCAAGAACGATGCCAACATTACGAAAGAGCAATGTATCATTTATGTAATTGAGATGTAAATGATTATCATAAACCTTTATGCTTCCAGTCTGGATTATGTAAGACAGTCTTAGAATATTTAATTTTTCTGGGCAAGATAATCATCAATTTCATATCATTCTCTCCTAGGCACATGCATTTGTCCTTAACAAGTCAAGAGGGGCAAAATGTAGAGTATCAGTAATGTTCATATGTGACATATAAAGATGGTAATTATAACAGTCTACGTGATATAGGATCTGGAGCCAATTGTTTCTTACAAGATGAGGTATTCAACTATGAGAAAAGACATCCTCTCTATTATCCATTCTCAGCCAAAATACAATTATCACGCATGCCTGAAGAGGAAATTATTCTTATTCACTAATGACCCCTTCTTTAAGGACTAAGCATTTATTAAGCCTAATCCTTCAGTTCTTTTCTTTGAACATATTTAATAACATAAGCCAATGTAGAGCAAAAGTTGTATCAAATCTAGGACAAAATATTCATCCCAGGTAAAAAGATATAAATTTAATACAGTGATAATCACTGTGCAAAGTAGATAAGAGAGCATCTCGAATGCTTTCAAAAAATGGGAAAGAAAATAAACTGCATGAATATCAAAAAAAAAGAAATGCATAATTTTTGGACACTATCAGACAATCATTACATGTAAGTTTCAAATTCACAACTAGCATTAAGTCCCTAAACTCTTTCCTCTGTCATTTCCATTCAAACCTCTATTCTGTAACATTTAGAGCTTATCTAGAACTTTAAATAAAAGAAGTATCTTTAGGAAGTTCAATATTAGTTGTCAAAGAAGGTATTCTAGCAACGAAGCAGGAGATGAATCATTGTATTTGACACCTCTGTCTCTCTCACTGTCTTTTTTCCTTCAAACACGACGCCACACACTCCAGACTCAAAGTGTTTGCTGTCGCTGCTCTTCTTTTCATCAACTAGGGATTGGGATTGGGATTGAAATTGGGGTTTAGGGCTTGGCTGCATTACAAATCAGCAATTTATTATTCAAACTCTAAGCCCCAGAGGGAGTAATCAAGACGAAGACACCCCTTTGTGCTTCATTCAATCTCTGTTCTCCCTCCTCTTGTTAGTTACGGACACAGTAACTAAGCTTGAATTCCTTTTTTATTTCCTTTGGGGCTTACGGGGTTTGCTGTTGTTTGAGGAGAAGGATGAAAAGCAACTAACCAAAATTTTCTCTGAAAATTTTTAAACCAAATGGATTGATATGAATCCTTAAGTTACATAATCGTTCTGAGATAAGAAAACGCAAGCACAAGTAGAAAGATAAGATATGAAATAGAGAAATAAAAAAACTACTCAACAAAGGGAGCAATACCTTGCAAACAAAAACATGAGAATCAAGGGCTCTAATGATGACGGTGAAATATGGTAACCACCAACAAAGCGAAATACAGAGCCGCAGAAGGCAGAGAGAAGAAACCAATTTTGGGTGGGAAGAAGATAAAGAGAAGAAACTAGAGAAGAAGAAACGTCAGAGAAGAAACCAGCAAAATGGTGGGAAATGAACGCGCGAGAAGAAAATTTTACTTTTAAATAGCCAACAGCGACGTTTTATTCAACAAAACGTCGTGGTTTCTATTTCGTGACGTTTTAATTAAAAAAACGTCGCAACAAGTGCTACAAATCTGCGACGTTTTTATAAAATGTTATGAAAAATTCAAACTTTTCGTGACATTTTCACGAAAAGTCTTCACATTTAGCGACATTTTATCAATAAAACGTCGCGGATTGTGTTGTTTTCTTGTAATGCCAACATCCCCTCAATATTCTTCTTGGATGAAATGCAATTCCATGGTAATATCATGGATTTTCAATGCCATCTCACGCGACCTTCATGATAGCGTGGCTTATGCAGAGACGACGTAAGAACTATGGCTAGATCTTGAAGAGCGTTTCTCACAAGGAAACGCAGCAAGGGTCCACCAACTCAAAAAGGACATATATTTGCTCCAGCAGGATAACAAATATGTTATATCATATTATACCAAATTCAAAGTCTTTTGGGACGAACTTCAGATGTTCAGGTCCCAAGATGTAGCTATGGTGCAGGAAAGGAGTTTGCTATTGCAAGGGAGAAGAAAAAGTCCATCAGTTTTTTCTCAAACTCAATGATGAGTTCAAAACAGTACGCTCGCAAATTTTAAATTATGAAATTCTTCCATCTCTTAACAGGGTCTATAATAGAGGATAAATATGAATATATATAATTAGAGATTTACGTGTGGGAAAATACGCAGTCATCTGCTCCTGTTTATGGTATCAGAGCTATTAGCTTAAAAGCCTCTTATTTTTTATCTCTATTAACGATGGCAACTACAAGTGAAATTGACATCGATTCCACCACCACTCTCACTGATAAATCCCTCCCAACTAATATCGTTGTTTTCAGTACTGGGATTCCAGCAGATGGCAAACTCACAGACACCAATTACCTAGCTTGGAGGGTCCAAGTCAATGCTGTTTTAATCGGCTATAATCTAAAGGGATACGTTGATGGAACATTCCCATGTCCCACCGATGAAGGACCTGCAAAAAACACTCTAGATTCGTCAAGACCAGTTCATTCTTCAGCCCTTATGACATCAGTGTCACAACCCTTAGTGTCACTGCTGAGTTTAGTCCAGACCTCTCACCAGGCGTGGGAGCTGTTCTCTTGTACTTTTGCCTGCAAAACTAGGACCCGGCTTATGTCTCTAAAGGAAAAATTAATCTGTTTTCAAAAGGGTGATGCCACTGTCACTGATTACATGAAGTAGATAAAAGGAATTGCAGATGAAATCACAATAATCTGAACCCCGATTGATGATACAGATTTTGTGATCAATACTCTCAACGGCCTCTTGTCAGATTTCAAGGAAGTGTGTGCTGTGATCCGCGCACGTGAGTCTTCGATCAGCTTTGCCGAGCTTCATGAGAAGTTCGTAGATCATGAGAATTATCTGGCGCATCAAGCTCGTCTAGCTGACCATCACTCTCTACAAACACCATCTGCCAATTTTGTCACCAGATCTCGCTCACAACAGCAAGTAAGCAACTCCAAGCCCTCTAGCTCCAGGCCGCATCCGTCTGGCTCTACGGATAGCAGGTCCATTATATGTCAATTTTGCGAGAAACCAGGCTACACTGCCAAAACGTGTTGGAAACTTTATGACAAACCTGCTAGGTACCGTTCTGGTCGTGGCCAAGGTGCTCCCCTAGCTGCTAATTTTGTTCGCAATGGTGAGTCGGCTTCAGGGCAATGGATTTTAGATTATGGGGTGTCACACCATGTGACAAATGATATTCGGAACATGTCCATCCATTCACCGTATACTGGAAATAATCAGTTAGAAGTCGGCGACGGCTACAACTTGCCCATCACAAACACTGGTAGTTTCACTCTTTCTACCAAGTCAAGCCTGTTGTTTTTGATAATATTCTTCATGTACCGAGTATTAGCAGAAATCTAATATCTGTCAAGCGTCTCTGCACAAAAAATGACTTATCTGTTGAACTGTTTCCCAATCACTTTCAGGTGAAGGATCTGCAGATGAGGTCAGTGCTCCTCACAGGGTCATGCCGCAGTGATCTTTACAACCTGTGTTTTCCATCCACAAAACCATCAGTCTTTCATGCTCGTCTTCCCATTTCTTACACTCTCCATCACATCTTAGGACATCCCTCCAATAAAGTTTTGCAGTTCTTGCAGTCACGTTTTAAATTACGCTCGAGTTCAGTTATGTCTGATTTTTGTGTCTCTTGTCAGTGTGCAAAAAGCCACAAACGACCCTTTTCAATACAACATTTGCATTGTTCGAAACCACATGAAATTGTTTTTTCGGATGTTTGGGGCCCTGCCCTAGTTTCTTCGTTTGATGGCTTCCGTTATTATGTGATATTTGTTGATGCTTTTTCAAAATATATTTGGTTTTACCCGGTTAAAATCAAGTCCAAAGTTTTTGATATATTTGTTAAATTCAAAAGTGTGGTCGAAAAGTTTTTTAATACTTCCATCAAAACTTTGTATATGGATAATGGTGGTGAATTTATCAAACTCAAACCTTTTCTCTCGCGCCATGGCATCAATCATCTCACAACTCTACCCCACACACCTAAACTAAATGGCACCTCTGAGCGATGCCATCGACATATTGTCGAAACCGCCCGAGCTCTCTTATACTATAGTAAGCTTCCACCCAGCTTTTGGGTCCATGCGTTTCGCACCTCAATCTATCTCATAAATAGAATGCCAACCCCGATTTTAAATATGCAATCACCGTTTGAACAACTTTTTTGTCAAACCCCTTCCTATCATCGATTACACTCCTTTGGATGCCTTTGCTTTCCTTGGCTTCGGTCGTACTTCTCCAACAAACTTCAGCCTCGGTCGATTCCTTGTGTCTTTCTTGGGTATTCTCTTTCCTAATTTGCTTATTTGTGTTTTGATCCAAAAATAAATAAAATCTATACATCACGCCATGTAGTATTCGTCGAGGATCAGTTTCCGTTTCCAACTTTGTCACAACCAGCTTCCGCACCTGTTTCCCCACCTCAACCACCTACCTCTCCTTTATCACATCACGTCCTCCCTCTTGGTCACGTGATATCGCCCGAAGAAGTAGCACTGTCCTCGCCTATAGTACCTTTACCAGACTCACCTGCACCTGACTCCTTACCAATTGAGTCACTACCACTCCAATCTGAAACCACCCAAACATATACTGCACCCACTAACTCAGCTCCTCTTATACATACCCATCCCATGATCACTCGTGGCCAAAACAACATTTTTAAACCAAAAACCTTTACCGTCACCAAGCACCCTTTACCTCCTACCGATACACCAAGCACCATTTCACAAGCCTTAAAAATCCCACATTGGAAAGCATATGCTAAATCAGAATATGAGGCACTTATTCAGAACAACACTTGGAATTTAGTACCGGCCTCAGAAGCTCGGAATGTTGTGGGGTGTATGTGGATATTCCGGACTAAGCGCAATCCTGATGGGTCTATTGCTAGATATAAGTCCCGCTTTGTAGTAAAAGGTTACAGTCAGTGCTCTGGAATCGATTATACAGAAACATTCTCTCCAGTGGAAAAACAGCAGACTATAAAAATAGTTCTTACTTTGACATTGGCAAACTCTTAGGCATTACATCAAATGGATGTCAATAACGCGTTTCTACAAGGGAGTCTGAGTGAAACAGTTTACATGCGCCAACCACCTGGCTTTGTTGACCCTAAATACCCTACTCATGTTTGCAAATTACGCAAAGTCATATATGATCTCAAGCAAGCTCCGAGGGCATGGTATCAGGAACTCCGACTCTTTTTAGTTCAATATGGTTTTGTTGCCAGCAGCAGTGATTCGTCTTTGTTTGTGTTTTCTCAGGATTTTGTACTTATGTATTTTTTAGTCTAATACTACTCACTGGGAATTCTTCCAATCATCTGGCACGGTTCATGACTGCCATATCTGTGTTTTCCATGACGTTTTATGGGAAACGTCATGGAAACCTTTTGCCTACACCACATTTGGCGACGTTATTTGTGACATTTTTTAAAACGTCAGACATTTTTTGAGATTTTGTGACATTTTTAAAACGTCACAAATTGTGCTGTTTTCTTGTAGTGTGAATTGGGTTTGCTAAGTGTGCCATCTACGAATGGTGTTTTGTTTTTGGCATGGAGGGCATTTTGCATAGCCCTCCTCCATGTAGGATAGTTATCCCCATTTAGAACACATGTCACAAACATAGTTCCAGGGTTGTCAGATGGATGTAGAAAATAAGGAGAATCCATGTCAACAGAGACATCTCTTCTTGTTGACATTGTTAAATGTGTGTTGCCGTTATCACTATTCTCTTCCGCCATGGTTACGCTCTAATACCATGTGAAGAAAGTGATATAGGATGGAAGCTACCTTTATTGTATTATTCGAAACCTTAAATACAACAAGTATTACAACAAGGTCAACGAGGTTAACGTTAAGGTATACATGAATTGAGGAGAAGAATAAGGGATTTGGAGCCGTTGGTTCTATACAAGGCTATTGAAGATAATCAAGGAAATTAAAAGATATGTACAATAAGATCAATTAAGATATTAACGTTAATAGATCCAATGTATGATTTGCAAGCAACAAAAACAACGATTACGGTTTATCAATGTCAAAGAAAATTAACTCGTCGTGAAGAATAAGAGTAGGGGGTTTGGGCAAAAAGAGGAAGCCCTTTTCAAGGGGATATAGGAGTCCATCTTCAGCTTTCAATGATGACTTCACAGCATAAACATCTTGACAGCTGTGAAATTTTCCTGGTTTAGTAACTTTGGCACCAGACAAGCCCTGCAAGATTGCGGTGAAAACATCGTGACTCAGTCCCTGTTCAAGAAAACACAGCAATTAAGGATGAGAAAATTTCATATTTATTGACGAAATTGCATGCCAACCGTATTCCAAATCAGATACAGTCAGTATCTTACATATGATAGCACCTTGTCCAGATAAAAAATGTAACATGCATAATCTCATCATATGCAATACCTTATAAGCTGGCTCCAACTTGTCCTTATATTTGGTGTTCAAAAGATCGTCACTCATTGTAAGAGTGCTCCGAACAACATTATCAGTATCAAACTAGAAAAAGTAGGGAAACAATCACATGGGTGTCACATATCATAGAACACATCATGCAGAAAGAAAAAGGTTAGAACTAACTAGTGACCAAATGCAAAACAATCAAACAATACCTGCAGCACGACATGTGGTTACAATGTCTGGCCCTTACGGATAGGTGGATCAAGAGTAACAACAACAAAGGTGTGAGGCTGGTTAGACTGTTTAATACAACCAAAAGGAAAATGGAAACAAATCTAGTCAGATCTTATAAAGAATGTACATGAGAAAATACAATCCTAGCCAAATGTAGCAATTAGATGACGAGATATCAAGACACAGAATAAAGAGATGGATAGACTGTTTAATACAACCAAAAGGAAATGGAAACAACTCAAGTCATATCTTGCAAAGAATGTACATGATAAAATACAATAATCTTAGCCAAATGTAGTAATTAGATGACGAGATAGACACAGAATAAAGACAAGAAAAAATGTGTCTGAAAAGATGCATTTGCACAAAAATGTGTGTCAAATCAAAATGATAAATAATGAGAAAAAGAAGTGGCAAACAGAACCTTTGGAAGAAGAAAGAGTCGAACAACACTACTATACTGGATTTTGAAATCACTGGCCTGTCCTTGAAGCCGCAAGAATGACCGATGGAGTTCAACACTGTACTGACCCCTACATGCAACAACAATTATGGTAATTGGCATTGTAGTTAAAAAACAGCAATAAAATGCATTAGCAGGCAGAGACATTGGAAGAATCGTGCTTCGCCAATTGACTTCAAAAGGAAAAGTTATGTAGTCCCTAGAGCATCCCAGAGTTTCTACCTTGGAGTGAGAATTGCAATCCCCTCAAAAGTTACATCAGCTTCCTCACCACCAGCGCCAACATCAGCCATTGACATGATTTTGTCACAGAAAACCCACAACATATCAGTTGTTAACAAATTCATGGACAAGCAATACATACCCACATTCATACAGAGGAAACAAAGGTCAAACTCACCTGAGATGGAGGACGATTTTCATCACCAACAAATTAGTTGTTAATATTTGGTATGTGAAAACTTATCTCCATCACGGAGTCTTTCTGGAAGCATAGAAAAAAAGGAAAAATTAGGACTAAGCAAACAAACTAAGATAATAATTTATCAATTCCCATTGATCATCTCCTAGAATGACAAAGGGATCTTTAGATCAATACCCAGTTGCTGTTGAAGAGTGCTTAAAGTATTCAGAAAGAATGATGTATCTTGATCAAACCTCGTTAGCTCCAGTTGTATCATCCACATGAAACTCCAAGATGACATCATTTTTCCCTTGCATCTGAGTTTGTGAGACATCTGCCAAAGAAACCTCAAATGCTTGCTTTGAACCAACCAAAAAAGTGAGCATATTTCCTACACGCATCAGTAGGAACCATAAATATAAGAAAATGAATGGCAGCACAAACAATAAAACCTCAAGAAAGAAAGAAGTAACAACCATGACAAGCAGAAAGCTACAAAACAGTGAAGGAAAAAGAAAACTAGTAATTTAACAAAGCACAAGAAATTAAACAGACAAGAGTCAACATCAACCATTTAAATCAATCTGTCCCCAATTATGGACATTGACTGAAAGCTGTTTCTCTTCAGGTGTTATCCCACAACTGTTCTGGAAAAAAAAACATTAATAAAAAAATTGGATTCAATTGAAAATTAAGTCAAACTGCAGCAGTCTAGGATAAAATAAGCTATGGATGTAACTTCGTAAAGAAACTTTAGTAGAGAACATAATCCAAGAGGATAAACTACTGAATAAACAAAATATGCATCAAGTCACACACGAAGACTAAACTTAATCAGCTAAATAAGAAAAGCTCAGAATTAAACTTATTCAGAACATGAAATGAAAGATGACTCCTATTCTAATTGATTCCTAGTAAAATAACATCACACTAAAAATCTCTTCGCCAGTGAGAAAACATATTGAAACACCCAATCTAACATAAACACCAGACACGGATAAGAGATGTAAAAAGAGACCCGGTCACAAAATCCAGTGAAATTGTAATACAGCCCATCTTTGACCCCAACACCAAGTTGGTTTGTCCTTGGGACTTTCATCCATGTTACTCCAGTAATATCAGTTTTATCAACTTCTACTGCTTTACCACCACCTTGTTTCTTCCATAAAATCCCTCCTGAATACACCTTAAGTTGCCCAGGATTCTGCATTTTACAGGAAAGAACTATAAAACTCAATGTTAAATCTTTTTTTGGTGAAAATATTCAATAATATTTAAAAACGAAAAATGACAAAATGAAAAGAATTGATAGCAATTAATAATGACATGTTTGGTTCAAGGAATGGAATAAATAAGGAATAAAATGGTTATTTTTAGGAATAGAAAAAATGAGAAATATAATGAAATGAATATTACTTTGTTTGGTTTACTGTTAAAGAATTTTTATGTCAATGTTTGGTTTGAAAATATAAACTTAGAATGATAAAGGAATAATCAACAAAAAAACTAAAATATTATTCTTCTTCTTCTTGTTTATTTTTTTATTATGATTATTATGATTATTATTTTTTTAATAAAATTCCTTATTTTATTAATTTCCTTCTTCTTATTATTAATCAAGATTATTATTATTATTATTATTATTATTATTATTATTATTATTATTATTATTATTATTAATTTTTTATTATTAATTTTATTAATTTTATATTTATTATTATTCTTATTTTTACAAATTTTATTAATCATTTTTTATTATTTTATTATTATTATTAATTTTCTTCTTCTTCTTCTTTTTCTTCTTATTATTATTAATAATAAATTCCTTATTATTATTAATTTTCGTCTTATCATATGACTTTCCAATATTAAACAGTGGTTAATTTTTCCTTCATATACTACGTGAATTTGGTCCAACTCATGTCAACATTCATTATATAGTCGCAATTGCAATATAAAATAACAACGGAACGATATAGAAAATAAATATAACATAGGCTTTAAATTACTAAAAAGTTATTTTTAGTTTAACAAAAAATAAGTTTCAGCCTTATTTTAAATAACTAGACAAAATATTTAAACTTCAACATAATCTTCAATGTACAACAAGAAACCTCCTCACCTAAGCTTTTCGAAAATACAAACAGTTCAACTTCAATTTCATGTCTCAGTTCAGACTATGCATGCAAGTTCAAATCACAACAGGGATACAAATTCAGTCAATGCACTTGAGGACACTTCTAAATCAGTTAACATGGTTATTGACTGCAATTCCCAAGATTACGCACCATCTGCAAGTGTCCTCTTAGACGTACTAATGTAGAGAACTGCAAGAAATTTGAATAAATAGTAATTACCACCCCATTCAAAGATGTCCAGGTAACAAGCTGAAAACGAAATTGATATATTTACCATTGTTTTCTCAGATGAAAGCATTGCCATATTTATTTTTGAGCTGACCATAAACGTATTCTTTAGTTTGTTCCATCACTATATTCATATATCCGTCCAAACAGGGAAGGATATCTATAAGCACAAATAAGAGACTAGAAATCAAATAGTAATGATATGTAACGATCCCAAAGATTGGAAACCAAATAAGAGATTAAGATTTAGATCTGCAATTACTAGTGTGATATTTGGAGCACACATAAGCCACACTATAAAACCAAACAGTATAAAATCACACAAATGTTGCAATGCTTTATGGACCACCAAGTTTGTCTTCGTACTGGAGTAAAATAAGTGAATGAAGTGATCAAATAGAAGTCCAGTCTGGAAGGGAATTATTAGTCTTAAACATGAACAATTCCTGAACACAAATAATAATCGAAAATGTAAGGTAAACTAAGGATTATCTCATCCAAATTAACCAAATTATGATAAAAGAATAACTCACCTCTGTAATCAACACCAGAGTTGAGCTTTACAACAACAGGTTGGCCACGAATTGATTTAAGGAAATCTGTTGGTGTTTTCATGGTTGTTGTTCCTTTCCCCCACTACTCATTTCTCAATTTTTTTTCTTCTGCCATAACAGAAAAGAAGTGAGTTAGATGACTTGAATTGCATTTATACGCCTTACAACAACAGCAACAAAGTATAAAACAAGCTAGAGTACGTATAATTCTTATATAGACCAGTGCATTACCATACATAAAAACTCAACTTGTTAGGATATGATGAACCACTGTATTAGCCTAAAAGATAAAATTTTGATCATCTACCTTTCACACCATCAGCAACACACATTGTCCGAATCATCTGCAATATGCTTGTCTGGCTCTGGCAGTTATGAAAGTTTGGAAATAGAGAAGTAACAACGTTAAGCAGGAATCTTTTCCAAACAGGACACATTCTTAATAACACCAAGGTGACATTATTAATGACAGAAATACCCAGGCGAGAAAAGACAATCTTGTAGCAGAAAAGCAAAAGAGGTAACCTTCTAATACTAATGGCTAATAATTCGCACCTGACTTTAGCAAATAACTGCTTGGCTTTGAATACGGTTCTTCACCGTATCAACAGGGTGCATCATTCCTTCACCAAAACCTCCACCAATAGCAACCCATGCAAATTCTCTCCATACTTGAATCACAACATTGAATCGATTAAGAAAAGATTAAGCCGCATGTAAAAAGACTATTAAGCAATAGAGTAGAATCACTTCAAACAGCAACATAATCAACACATAAGTAGTAAAAAAAAGTGCAGGCTTGGGACCAAAATTAGGTCTAATCTTGAGCAAACTCGTTAGCTAACTACTAATGCTCAAGAAAATACGTAACTAAAAAAGTTATTGAACAATTAGAAATGATGCTGAAGGTCCTCTTTTTGGTTGTCAAGAAAATGAAGGGAAATCGTATTGCTTGGTCTCTCAAAATGTCTCAAGCTTTAGAATTGCATCCAAAGATTCACAATTCCACTATTGCTTTAGCTTTTGGTTGAAAGTCAAACAGATGGGAAAGAAGAAATTGACCGAAGAAATGGGAGTTGAGTTGATTGGAGTTGAAGCTCTCTATCGCCATTTCCGTTTGTCTCTGAGAACCAATACAAACCCGCCACTAAAAGGGTTTAGATCTGTCTTTTCATCATTCCGTGTTGATTCAAATCATTCAAGGATGGATCCATGTAGAGAAAAACTACAACAAATTCAACATAAAAAAAGGGGAAAAATGCAAGCAGAAAAATGGAAAGGAAATCATGAAAAGGAATCATATACGAAGAGCCAGGTTATGAAAACAAAATAAAATTATCCGAAGACAGTCATGAACTCTACTTAAAGGAAAAAGAAACTGATGATAACCACAATTTCTCATAAAAGTAATCCCCCGATAACTCCAACATTCCAATTTCATTCCATCTCTAATCAAAACGCTTATCAATAATTAATTTAATAGGCGAGTTATGATATCAGCAATAATTATAAAAATAAAAATTAAAAAAAAAGAGAGAAGCAAATGAAAGAATAAGTTAGGGCGACAAACTCACAATCCAGTAATAGAAGTAACGGAAACACTGACAGGTGAAACTGAAAATGCAGTTGTTAAGTCATTAAATTACACTTATTTTGGACGTAATTATTGTTAAGGTGTGGAAATTATTATCCGAATTTAATGGAATTGCTTTATAATTGTTT
>JANQAP020000249.1:703208-716717 GCA_026874005.2 Erythroxylum coriaceum
ATTTAATTTGAATTATTTGTAATTCTAATTAAAGTTTAATTGAAATTAGAATTTAATTTCAATTAAATTACTAAAACGTTCAAAAGCTTATTATAAATAGGCTTAAGCTCTATAGAGCTGGCACTTCTTCCTTAACCTTCTCTGTAAGAGTTACAGAGTTCTCTCAATTCATTCTGTGGATACCGTTAGAGACCAGACATTTGTGCGGATAAAGTGGTTGAAACGGATCGGTTTCGGGAACGGTTCGAGGGATACGACAAGATAAAAATTAAGCTTCGGAATAAGGTATGAATTAAATTTCCGCTTTATTATGATTTGTGTTAATCATTTTATAAATTTAAAGAGATCTTGATTTTTTGGAAATCAAAGATTACGAAAAAGTTTCGTAATTATTCCGCTACGATTGGGATCAGATCCCGACCCGATTTCCCAACAATCCAGTCATCAAGACTGGAAAAATAATGATGATCATTCACTTCTATATTTTTTATTTTTCCAATCACTTGACAACGATACACTTGCAAACAGGAAAGTCTGGTAGTTCAGCAGTACACAGGTTGCATTACATTTACTTGGTTTTAATTTAATATAGCAGGATTTTGGTCATACTTATTTTGAAGAAACCAATTCCAAACTATATATTTTTAGAACAGACATAGATTTAAGGGTGAAGTTAATCGATTCATTCAATTTAGTCCCCCAGTACTTCTACTCAATTTGCTGGTATCTCAGAAACAACTACTAAAAGCTTTTTACCGTCCATTCGAAGAACTAAGGTCAACGTCAACAGCTACCTTACAAACATGGCTGTTCTGGCTATCTTTATTTTTAATTTGAAAATAAAAGGGCAGATAGAGTCAGTAAACCCAGCCTTGTTTGTTCTATAACCAACCAAATTACAGCTTAACAAGAAAATTTCCAAGTATATAAGCCGCTTTACTCTCCCAGCTGGAGTAGAATGATAGCCAATGATTATTTCATAAAATAAAACGGGTTAGCCTCCTTAAACTACTTACCTTAAAAAGAATCCAAACTACACGTAACATTGGCGATTTGTACTAGTTAGATTAAAACTAATTGTTAATTGGATGTGTGCATCATGTATTATAGGTAGATTCCATAGAAAAGATCGAAGCTGAATTAGACATGCTTGTGGGGAACTAACTCCAGTCCTCAGTCCTCCATATCCGTAGACAAGACTGAAAATGTTTGTAGAGTTAATGGTAGGAAGTTTTGAACCTTCCGATTAAAAGTGACCATCAGGGGCCTGTTGAGAGGAAATTATGACATAATTTGAACTTGTTTAAGAGTGAAAATGGTAAGTGGAGCAGACCCACGGAAACTGATCTGTCGATGAACACAGCACAAAGTTAGACGATGAATCCAAACTCAACCATGTTAACAAGCAGCGGCACATAATTGTTGTTCTCCTACCAAATAAAACAAGAAGATGCTATGCCTTTCTGCAATATTCTTCCACAGTAAACACCAAACAAAAGGCAATTTCAAATACTTAAGTATCTAAATGTCCGCGTCCTTTGATCTCTAATCCGTACGATTTATTTATTTGCATCCCTGACTGACTGTGTTCTACTATGAGCTGTAGCTGCTTGTTCTGACCGTAACTAGATATGGCAGGACTCCTGCAATATAACTCTCTTTTAATTTCTTTTCTTCCTCAAAAATGCTAAAAAGTACAAGTGAACAATATTAGGAGTAGCACCAATCGCTATCAACTATTGCTATATAATCATTTTGCTAAAGCTAAACAGAATATTATGGAAAATGCGACAGCTATACCGGCTAAAACTTATAAAACCAAGATTTTAAGCTTTGATAAAACAATACTAGAATTGTTTCTAATCATGAGTTGTTGATATAACACAGAGATGAGCTTAAATGATGAAGAATAAAAGTTACAGCTTTGATATATGTTAGCATGAAATCGGGAGAGACCATAAATGAATTCTTTGGAAGATTCAACAACATCATCACAACCTTGAAGAACTTGAGAAAGATATATTCCAATGATAAGCTCGTAACAAAGATCTTAAGGTCACTACTAAAGGAATGGAGACCCAAAGTGACAGCTCTAGAAACTGAAAAGGATGTAGACACTATTTCACTTAATTGACTAAGAAGAAACTTGATGATCCATGAGACAGAGCTTAGATGAGATGAAGGATCCCCCTATAGAAGAGGAATGGCTCTAAAAGTTGTTGATGAATCAACTTCATCAAATGGTGATGAAAGCGTCACTGAATTGCAAATAGATGGAGATGATGAATTCAATTTTATGGTCAGAAAATATGCATGTTTTTACAACAAGAAGCTGATAAAGAAAAGAGGAGGAAATAAGAAAACTGAAAGGCAGCAGTAGTGGTAGCAATACAGAAAATAATCAAATTTTATGCTATCACTGCAAGAAGCCTAAACACACCAGACCAGAATGTCTCCTTCTTCTTAAAAAAGGGCAAAACTAAAAATAGAAGACCCAAAAAGCAAGTTGTGACTGCAGCTTGGTCTGATGAAGATTTTGAGAATTTTGATGAAGAAGAGTATGAAGAAGTAAGTAATGTTTGTCTTATGGTTGATTAAGGAGAAGATTAGGTATATTATTCTGACTCTGATATTGAATTTGATGAATTACAAGATGCATATTATGAACTATATGCTCAGTATAAGAAATTAGTTGTGCAGTATTTCAAAGAGGTTGAGAATTCTAAAAACAATTATGCATCTTTGAAAACTAAAATTAAATCATTAGAATGAGTGAATAAGAACCTGTTGTCTAAGAATATGTCTCCTGAAAATGATTATAAACAAAAGGTATCTGAAAAAGAACTTTTAGAAGAAAAAGTGATTTAATTAGAAAATGTATTGCTTGGAATGATTCTGAAAAGGTAAAACAATTAGAAGAAAAGGTTGTTGAACTAGAACTTGAAAAAGAGAAATTTGTTGAAAAAATCATATCTCTAGAAAAGGATATAGCTAATTTTATTGATAGAAAGAATAATCTTGATGCATTACTTGGTAATGGTAAAGGTGTCTTTGATAAAGCAGGAATAGGATATGATAAAGATAATAATATTAAGTTATACAAGAATTTCTTTCTTAGAAATAGAAGTAGCCATAATCGTAAAGACAATAACCTGTTGCATGGCAAACATTCATTTGTTTTGTGATTTTACTGTGGAAAACATGGACATATTAGTCATTCTTGTAACATTCGTAGAATGAAGAAGTTATCTAAAATATATGTTTGGAGACCAAAAGGTCAAACCACTAACTTGAAAGGACTCGTAAAAGTTTGGGTACCTAAATTAAGATAATACATTCTACAGATATGCTTCAGAATAGTGACAAAAGAAAATCAATGGATAGTTGACAATGGTTGTTTAGGACATATGATAGGTGAAATACCACACTTTAACTATATTGAATAGCAAAGATGGAGGTAATGTTGTTTTTGTTAACAAAAACATGGCAAAGATCACTAGAATTGGTAAAATTGGTGTTTTTGCAAAAACATGGCAAAGGTTACTGAAATTGGTAAAATTGGTGCTTTTGACTCTACTTCTATTAATAATGTTATGTATGTTAATAATTTGAAACATAACCTGCTGAGTGTAAGTCAGTTATGTGATAAGGGATATAGAGTTACATTTTATGCATCTCATTGCGAAATAATTGATAAAAACAACGATAACATTGTGTTTGTTGGTCCTAAAAATTAGAATATATATTGTGCTCAACTGGAAGACATGTCTTCTCAAAAAGTTAATTGTTTTGTTTCTCTAAAAAATGATTCATTAATCTGGCATAGAAGATTTGGATATACTAATATGAACATTTTATCAAAAATGTCCAAGAATGAATTAGTAAGAGATCTACCAAATTTAAACTTTGAGAATAATCAGGTTTGCGAAGCATGTTTAAAAGGAAAACAAGTTAGGAGTAGCTTTCCACCCAAGAATGTTGTATCTACTAACCAAACATTTGAGCTTATATATATAGATTTATTTGTTCCTACTAGAACTCAGAGTTTTGGTAGTAAACATTACGATTTTGTTATAATAGACGATTATTTTAGATTTACATAGGTTTATTTCCTAGCAAATAAGGATGATGTTTTTGAAGTCTTTGATAGGTTTATTTCCTAGCAAATAAGGATGATGTTTTTGAAGTCTTTGAGAAATTTTGCAGAAAATTCATATTGAAAAAGGATACTAAATTATGTCAATTCAAAGTGATCATGGAAGAGAATTTAATAACAGAAAATTTAAAGATTTATGTGCTGATAATGGTATTACTCATAATTTCCCATGTCCAAGGGCTCCTCAATAGAATGGAGTTGTTGAAATAAAGAAAAGGACCTTTGCTGATATAGTCAAGACCATGTTGTGTGAAAGTGATCTACCTCATGAATACTAGGTAGAATATAAAGAAGGTTCTTCTGAAGCTAAGACAGAAAAGGCTCCTTCTCCAAGTACACCTCAACCTATATTGCAAAGGACACCAGATACTCATAGCAGAAGAACACTAAGAGAATGGAGAGGTCTTGATACACTTCAATATTTTCTAGGAGACCCTTCAGAAGGTTTAAGGACAAAAGCATCCTTCAAAAACAATTATGTTGCCTTTGTTTCACAAGTAGAACAAAAAATTATTGAAGAGGCTTTTGCTGATGAAAACTAGGCTTCAGCTATAAAAGATGACAGTTTGACAGAAAGTAAGTTTGGAATCTAGTACCTTATCTAGAAAACAAATCATTTATTGGAACTCGTTGGGTATTTAGAAACAAACTTGACGAAAATGGTAAGGTGGTAAGAAATAAAGCTAGACTTGTAGCTCAAGGTTATAACCAATCGAAAGGTATTGATTTTGATGAGACTTATGCTCCTGTTGTTAGACTAGACTCTATTAGAATTTTATTTGCTTTTACATGTTATAAAAATTTCAAATTATTTCAAATAGACGTCAAAAGTGCTTTTTTAAATGGATATATTACTGAAGAAGTGTTTGTTAAGCAACCCCAAGGTTTTGAGAACGCAGACCATCCAGATTATATGATGAAATTAGCAAAAGCTTTGTATGGTTTAAAGTGGGCTCCTCGAGCATGGTATGATAAGTTAAGTAACTTCTTGCTTAAGAATAACTTTAAAAGAGAAAAGGTAGATAAAATTTTATTTATTGAGAAAAAGGAAAATGATCTACTTATATTTCAAATATATGTTGATGACATAATATTTGGTGCTACTAATCCATCTTTCTATGAAGAATTCTTAGCATTAATGCAGGGGGAGTTTGAAATGAGTATGATGGGTGAACTATCCTTCTTCTTTGGGCTACAAATCAAGCAAATAGAAAAAGGAATTTTTATCAGTTAAGACAAGTACACAAAGGAACTTATCAGGAATTATCAATTTGAAAATGTCAAACCAATGGGAACTCTAATTTATACTGGAATTAAGCTTGATAAGGATGAAGCAGGCAAGGCCACTAATGAAACAAAATATAGAGGAATGATTAGTTAACTTCTGTATCTTATAAGTTCAACACCAGATATTATGCTTAGTGTGTGCCTTTGTGCATGCTTTCAGTTAAATCCTAAAGAAAGGTACCTTCAAGCAGTCAAGAGGATTTTTCGTTAGCTTCTTGGAACTATAGACTTTGGACTATGGTATCCAAAAACATATTCATATAATATGGTTGACTACTGTGATGCAGATTATGCAAGTAATAAAGTTGACAGGAAAAGCACAAATGACTATTGTCAATTCCTTAGTGGATGTTTAGTCACTTAGTCCTGCAAGAAACAAAATTGCATAGCACTTTCCACAACTGAAGCAGAATATATAGCAGCCGCCAGCTGTTGTGCTCAGATCTTGTGGATGAAACATCAACTCCAGGATTTCTCTATAAACTTTAGTAATATTCCAATATTGTGTGATAGCATAAGTGTAATTAATTTATCTAAAAATCTAATACATCATTCTAAGACTAAGCATATAGATGTTAAACATCATTTTCTTAGAGATCATGTTTTAGAAGGAACTATTAAATTATTGCATGTTAATATTGAAAATCAAGTAGCTGACATCGTTACTAAGCCACTTTCAGGAGATATATTTTGTTTGTTAGGAAAAGAGCTTGGTATGTGCAGATTATCAGACATCTAACTCTATTCGAAGTTTTTATACTACTTCCTTTTACAGATATTAATAGGCTCCTTCGAATTTGTTACTTAGAAGGGTCCTATCTGTTTAAAAGGGGAAGAGCAACTTTGTTTAGAGATCGTGATTACTAAATGATATCGTTTCAAATTTTAAAAACACGCACACAGTATTGTCAGATCTTCGTATAACTGACATAAGATACAAAAATGATCACACCTCTGGGAACGTATGCTCTCTTTCATTTTCACACGAAACCTACTCTTAGAAACCGTTCAGCATACTTTGAAAAAGTTCCTTCCTACATCTTATCTTCGTTGTCCCTTAAAGCTCCTTCTATCTCACTACAATCAAACTTTTTAAGTCTTTTCAAAAATTATAAGCATTCTTTTTTTTAATTGCATGAACAAATTTGAAGGGTCAAAATAAATCGTGGAAACCTACTTGTAGCCATGGAAAAACCCAATGCCATGAACAAGTGTCTAAAGCTTTTGTTTTTGAACCTTCTATGTCACATACACAAGAATCACCATAAACCTATTCTAATTGCTATGCCTTTTGTGAAAAAGCCCCAACTTTTAGAAAAATCCACGCAGAAGACACCCTTACATACATATGGGAGAAAGAAGAAGAATATTCCTTCATCTTCGTCACTGGAAGAATCAGATTTCGATTTATCCATTGAACATCATGAATTAAAAACTAAACAGCGATATGATTCTTCAAGTAAGTCTGATGAAGAAAGCCCTGTTTCTGACGACACAAACCTTAACTCTTTAAAAGAAGAAAAAGAAGAAAACAATCTTGCAGTGAAGGAGAGTCTACTCTTGTAGGGAGAGTTTATAGTAAGGGGGAGTTGCCTATTGTACCGAGAAAGGTAAGTTTCCTCTTTCCTTCTCCAGTTTCAAAACCCTTCTCTCCTTTGTTGTCTTCTTCACCTTCTCCTTTACCTTCACTGTTACCACCACCAAAGCACAAGCCTACTTCAACTCCTAAAATCTTTTCACCTGGACCTCGACCTAGACCTGGACCCATTGTTCCAAGCTTATCTGAAGAATGTTGGATCATCTCTTATGATGATTCTGAAGAAGAATCGATTCATTTGGGTAGAAGATCATGAACTAGAGGTAATATCTCCATCATGCAGGCTGAGAAAGCGCCTGTGGTTGAAAAAGAAAAGAGCCCTAACAATGCATCGAGGTGGGAAGATGTGTCTCTAAAAAGAAAGAGAGAAGAAATCAAAAAAGGCAAGGTGCCTACTCTTGAAGAACCTAAAAGGAGGAATCTTTCTTCGAAGAAATTCCCAAGGCTTAAAGGGCAAAGAAAAAGAACATCTCTGTAACAAAGAAAGGAGAGTCTTCTAAACCTCCAAAATCCTTTCAATCTAAAGAAGCTAAGGAAAGGTACAAAGCATACCATAAGAAAAGGAAGGCAGTTACTAGAAGAATTCTACCTCACCTCTTGTTTGATAACATTGGTATTCCTATTTTCCCTTACCTTCTTTCTATTGGATAACTTAATTTCTTGAGCTTAAATGAGACTATCTGTGATGAGTTGGTTCGTTCATTTTATACACATATGAAAAAGGAAATTATAGATGGAAAGTTGGCAATTATATCTTGGGTGTGTGAATGTGAATGTGAAATATTACATAATGAGGAAAATTTTTGAAACTTGTTAGATATAGCTCCAATAGGCAGAACTGATTTTCCTTGTCCTACGTGGGATCATGCTAATTTAGATATGGAGAGATAGTAAAATTTTTCTGTCTTAAATTGAAAACACACTGGGTGGTAGACCTTGGTGTAGACAGTTGGACTTATTGCCATGATGTCTTGTATCTTTTTCTGCTACTTCAATTTTACAAAGAAGCAGCTCAATTAAACATTGCAGTTTACTAGAAACATATGTTATTTACAGTCACAAGAACACTATCGGATGCTTGTCTTATGGGATGTTACTTACCAAGATATGTGCTTATTATGATGTTTCTTTAAACAATTTGGAATGGTACGAGCCTGCTAAGTATCATTCATCAATTCCCTTACAATTTGGCTATAAGCTTAAGGATAATGTCTGTGTGGAAAGGAAGATTGGAAGGGTAGCAAATGTCTTGGGCTCTACTCCAGAGAAACAGGCTCCTGTCACTCCTCAAGATGCAAATAATATGGTCCTTCAACAACCGCTGAGGAACATCTGACTCAATTAGGATCAAATGAGTGGTTAGATAACTATAATCTACTATCAACTTAATGACATGCAACTTCTTCTTCGAACCTTATTGATTCTTTTAAGGAATATTTTCGATGAAGAACATCCTCTTTTAAACATTTTATATGAATAACTTTTAGTTCTGTTCATGATTTTTACCTTTGAATATTTGTGCTCTCTTATAATTGCATAGTTATTATGTTTGTTTTCATTCAGTTTCTTCCGCTTCTTTCTGATAATGACAAAGGTGGAGAGTAAAGGAGATGATATATTTTTGCTTTGATATTTTTTGCTATTTTTTGCTTTGATATTGCTAACATGTTACTTTGATAATTTTGAAATGCTTTGGAATTTGTTAATGATCATAAGATAGGTTTTTGATATTCATATACTTGCATCTAAGTATTTTAATGGAAGTAAGAGGCTCCTTCTAATCATGGTTGATAGTAAGGACTTATATATAAAGATTACGGGTATTTTTCGAAATCCTTCACTATTACTTGAATTTTTTCTTGAAAAATATATCTGTTATTGCTTGTCATCATCAAAAAGGAGGAGATTGTTAGCTAAAGGCTTTTAAATTAATGATTTTGATGATAAAAACCAATAATATTTCAAATTTAGTTAAATTGTAATTTTCAAATTTATTTGGATTATTTCAGAAAAGATAACGATATATTTAAAGAGATTATAAAATTTAGTTATTTGTTTGAAATTAAAAGATAAACATTTAACAATTCTTTTTTACAGGAACCAATCTAACAAACTTATCCAAATAATCAGAAACGATTCCACAAATCCTGGAATGGATAAGTTACAGAAAAGATCCTTTTGTTCACCTGATTCAATAGTCAACTTCAAGATACAATCAAAAGATTATCTTAATAACCAAAAATTTGGAGATTCTATCAAAGATAGTGAGGAAGATGTTTTAATAGATTCAAAGTCGAATCAGTCAGTTAGTTCATTGAAGCAATGACTAGTTGGAGGAATTCTTATTTAAGGAAGAGCTACTACATTCAAATAGATATCAAATTTCAAAAATACATCAGTAGCATTAATACTTACTCTTGAAAAGTTACATTTTATATCTTTTGGGCTTTATAAAGTGAAAACACTCTATCAAGAGAGATCAATATTCATTAAAGTTCATATTGAGCCAATCCTATTTTCATTTGTTGAGAGCTTGAAAAGGCTTGTTAAATAATACTAATGTGGAAGGTTGAAGAACCTTGAAAAAGATATACTTGTGAGATTGGTGAGGCACGTCAAATTACTACTTGGAGATTATTAGGGAAACACTCAAGTTGGATACTTAGAAACGGGACATAGGCTTGGTTATTAGCCGAACTAGTATAAATTGGTTGTATCATTCTTTCTCTTTCCCTAACTTTTAAATTTCCGCTTTATAATTACTATTGTTTTCAATTTGTAAGAGGCTCCTTTTATTTTAATTTTTAACAGATTCCTTTTATTTTAAATTTTCACAAGCTCCTACCGTTTATACGAATTGATAATAACTTGCAAAAATTTTCAAATCACACACAATTCATCCTTTCTTGCATATATTTGCTTTATCAATATGCATCCTTGAACATCAGTTCTATAAGTTGGATCCTTTTCTTATCAACAATTACTTTGGCTCATGTTACTAATTAAAGCTTTTCCAAGACTTCCCCAAGTCACCCACCAAACAGAATTACTGTGTGAAGTTGCAAATGGAAATACGTTACAATCTCAACCACCTAACAAAAACAACTAAACCGGCCCTAATCCAGATACAACAAACAAATACATGGTTTTTGTGCCAGGGCTGGCAAGCAGAAAGAAAGAGTTTTCTTTGGACCTATACTGCCCTGAAATTATCGACTTTCTTGTTTTTGACTTCAAATTGTTGTTGCAAAGAAACCAAAAAACAAGAACAGACAGAAGAATCGAAATTTTGTATATATACGTGGAACGTTAAGGTCCCTTCTGGTACAAGTAACCTCTGAAAGAAAAGCTCTGATATAGACGAACAAGAAATCGAATTGATGATGGTAAAGAGTGAAGAAAACGCGGGAAGGCAACGCCTATGCACGACAGATAGTGAGATCCTGCAGGCAAGTAGATGTGTTAAAAGACGGCGAAGAGAACCAGCCACGGTTACACTTGTCGACGGTGATAATC
This sequence comes from Erythroxylum coriaceum, assembly GCA_026874005.2. Taxonomy (NCBI): domain Eukaryota; kingdom Viridiplantae; phylum Streptophyta; class Magnoliopsida; order Malpighiales; family Erythroxylaceae; genus Erythroxylum; species Erythroxylum coriaceum. The sequence continues at coordinate 713,765 of JANQAP020000249.1, forward strand.
AGAGTCAGGAGCAACAGCTGACACAGAAGCAAGCAGACCAAACTTCAGTTGCGACCACTGTGAAGAGAAGTTCAAGATTTCGGGGTGTGAGCAGGTTAGAAAGAAAAAAAGATTATTAAGGAATGTTTAGTTTAATGCATTTTTTCTCGTCAAAGTCGGTAACATAGAATGATATGAACAGACATAGATGGACTGGTAGATTTGAAGCACACTTGTGGGATAAACTCTCATGGAATGTCACACAGAAGAAGAAAGGGAAGCAAGGTTGGTATCTCACCCACTTAAGTTACAACTTCAACTCTTTATTGTATGTTTCATTTTCAATCACTTAATATCCTTATGTTATCTATGTTCATGTATTGCATCTTGCTTTGGATTTGGTTGCCGGGGATGAACAGTTTATCTTGGTAAGTTACTTCACTAATATATGTTTAACGTGCAAGTATTCACTAGCTCTGTTAGAATGACACAAGCATGATTGGAAATATTCAGGAGCTTATGATGATGAAGAAGCCGCAGCAAGAGCATACGATTTAGCTGCATTGAAGTATTGGGGAACGTCAACTTTCACCAATTTCCTTGTAAGATTATCATTAGCTTGATTTCTGTGTCTAACTGAGTATTTATAGAATGAATCATTTTACGCCCTTTATTTATTTTATAGATATCAGATTATGAGAAAGAGATTGAGATAATGAAAACAGTAACAAAAGAGGAGTATTTGGCCTCTTTAAGAAGGTAAGTCTTTCAACATGTAAGGTTATGTTAGCGTCTATTCTATCTCAACAACACTCTCAAGTATTGCTAATTGCTCTTCTCTGTGGTTAAAGAAAGAGTAGTGGCTTTTCAAGAGGTGTATCAAAGTACCGGGGTGTCGCAAGGTAATGCTCTTTTACTAATTGATCAATCCTTGGATATTGAAAAAGAATATCTATTCTGAAATTCTCCTGTCATGACTCATTCAGGCACCATCACAATGGGAGATGGGAGGCCAGAATAGGCAGAGTTTTTGGCAACAAATACCTCTATCTTGGCACATACAGTGAGTTACCTAATCCACATCAACTTATTTTGTCCATGATGAATATTGTAATGTCAAAACCTAGCTCTTGTCAATCTGCACATTTAGCAGAAGACATAACACCTGGTCTCTCATTTCAGGCACACAAGAGGAGGCAGCCCGCGCTTATGACATCGCAGCGATTGAGTACAGGGGGATCAATGCAGTGACCAATTTTGACTTGAGTACTTACATCAGATGGCTAAAGCCAGGAGTAGCTGCGCAAGTTGCTGCTAATGAACAACAGGCTATTGTAGAAGACTTCCAAAAGCTGCCAGCATTCAATAGCTATATTCACAGTGAGGAATCTGTACAGTCTTTCTTCGATGGTAATCAGGTGACCGCAGATTATTTCAACCCTGCACAAAAGTCAGAAATCTTGCAAAACAAGATCTCGTTACAGTCTAACAAGACTTCATCTCCAACTGCTCTCGGCCTTCTCCTACGATCTTCTATCTTTAAAGAATTGGTTGAGAAGAATTCTAATGTCTCTGAGGATTCTGAAGCTGATGGTGATGAGATGAAGATCCAGCCACACACAATTAGTGACCACGATTACAATGGCTTCTTCTGTGAGGGAATGGAAGATATCCCATTTGTTTTCTCTTACAACAAAGAAAGCATTGAATTGCAGGAAAGAGAGCTTCAGTTCGCCTTATGATTACACGAACTTCGCATGGAAGATCAATCAGTAGAGCTCCAATTTTTGTGAAGTAGCCCAAAATCCATGGTACTTACATATAAACATTACTACTGGAGTACAGCTTGCATTGGTCGGTATCGTACATCTTGTGAGCCACTGTTCATAACTATAATCGTAGCTTTGATTCATAAGAAATGATGTATTCTTCTTGCTTTTAGGTAGCAGATCTTCCCCTGTAGCTTTGATTCATAAGAAAAAGGTGCAATCCCGTTTCTTTTAGTTGTTTCAAATCTAAAAGACTATGCCATCAGTATCAAACATTACGGGAATAACAGCTAACTGGCTTGAACTAACTCCTCTTTTTTTTTTGTAAGAAAAGAATTGGGTTCGAGTGATATTAAGTGCAAAGAAATGAAGCTATGAAAAAATACAGAGATTATTCTCTTCTTATTTTCTCTATCTGAATGATGAATACAGGGTAGTTTACAGAACTATTACACAGCTAGCAATTAGGGAATATCCCTGTTAACAGACCCAACAAACTTGTAACAAATTATGACAGAATACAGCTAGCAATCAAGGAATATTCCTGTTAACAGATCCAATAAACTTGTAACAAACTCTGACAGAATTTGGAGAATGTCTAGAAAATTCAGTTAAGTAAAAGAATAAATACATGCTGATGTTCCTCTCTGCTAGCGCTGTATTGTTGCGTTGATAATACATAACACCCCCTTCAAGCTGGAGGTTGAGGCAACAGTCCAAGCTTGGAAACGACTCGAATATGTATAGGATTAGATAAAGATTTGGTAAAAACATCAACAAGTTGTTGAGAAGAAGGAACATGGGAAATATTGATGAGGCCATTCTGAAGTTGTTCTCGGACATAATGAGCATCAATTTCGATGTGCTTGGTCCTTTCATGAAGGATTAGATTTCTCACAATGTAGATAGCAGCCATATTATCCAATTTTACAAGAATGAGAGTGATGTTGGAAACAGCAGGCTCGTTTAATAAACGACTAAGCCATGACAACTCAGTGGTGACCCTTCGATGGGATCTGTATTCAGCTTTAGCTGATGATAAGTGTTATGGAAATCACGTTTACTCCACCAACTTCACTCAAATTTGACGAGAAAACATGGAAAAATTGAAGACAGAGTGTGTATGTGTGTGAGGTGCGTGAAAGAGACGAAGAATGAGAAGTTCTCGATGGTTCTATCAGACAAAAACAAATGAGTTAGCTTCA
>JANQAP020000249.1:788274-810102 GCA_026874005.2 Erythroxylum coriaceum
AATTACTGTGCACAAATGCATGAGCATGAGTTGTGTTTTCCTAAATTTCTCACATATACCCGTTTCTATAATTCAACTCGTTATACGGAGACGGGATGTTACATATGTATAGGTGACGGGTTGTTACATTCAGACGTATGTGGGCTTATGTCCACTAATGCTCGATATGGATTCTCATATTTTATTACGTTCATAGATGATCATTTTAGATATGGTTATGTGTACTTGATGAAACAAAAGTCTGAATCATTTGAAAAGTTTAAAGAATTTAGACTTGATGTTGAGAAATAAACTGGTAAAAGTATTAAGACACTTAGATAAATCGTGGTGGAGAATATTTAGATCACAAGTTTCTTGGTTACTTAAAAAAGAATGAAATTCTCTTACAATGGACTCCTCCTGCAACTCCACAATATAATGGAGCTTTTGAGAGGAGAAATCGTGCACTGTTAAATATGATATGTTCCATGATGAGTCATGCAGTCCTTCCTAACTGCTTTTGGGGATATGCCATTGAAGCCGTTACTTACCTTCTAAACAGACTTTCATCCAAATCGGTTGACAAAACATCATATGAGATATGGATTGGTAGAAGAATAAGATTGTCATACTTAAAGATTTGGGTATGTAAGTCTGATGTGAAGGGTGTTATATATGATAAGCTTCAAGCTAAATCAGATAAATGCAAATTTGTGGGGTATCCAAAAGAGAGTTTCAGATAACAATTTTACCATTCTTTTGAGCAAAAGGTGTTTGTATCAAGACATGCTATATTCTTAGAAAGAGAATTTATTCTCAAAGAAAGTAATGAGAGTGAGCTAGAATTTAAAGAAGTTCAAGAGCCACAAACTCACATTGAATTGGAACAAGAACCTCAGGTTGATACATAAGATGTACAACTGTGAGTTGAAGAGACACATAGTTTATGACGCATTAGTAGGATACATCATCCCCCCACTAGATTGGATCTACATATTGAGCAGGGGAGGGGTAATGTATCGCTCATTCATAATGAGCCTACTACTTTTAAAGAAGCAATGTCTAACATTGATTCTTTAAAATAGGAACAAGCCATGAGATCTGAAATGGAATCCATGTACACTAACAAAGTATGGACTTTGGTGGATGCACTTGATGGTATTGTACCTATTGGATGCAAGTGAGTTTTTAAGAGAAAAATTGACATGGATGGTAATGTATATACATACAACGCCAAGTTAGTGGCTAAAGGTTACAAACAAAAACAAGAAGTTGATTTTGATGAAATCTTTTCGCCAGTAGCTATACTAAATTCCATAAGGATCTTATTAGCTATAGCCAAATATCATGATTATTAAATATGGCAAATGGATGTCAAAACAACATTTTTCAATGAGAATTTGCAGGAGGATGTGTATATGACATAACCTGAAGGTTTTCAATCTAAGAGATTTACTAATCAAGTATGCAAGTTGCAAAAGTTCATTTATAGACTTAAGCAAGCATCACAAAGTTGGAACGTCCACACAAAAAAATTATTTTCCACTGCACCTGTTATTTGATCATGGTTGGTTTCCAACATATATATATAAAGAAAATCATAAGGAAAAGTAACTATTGATTTTGTGAACAGTATAAGAATCCTTAAATTAAAGAGAATTCAATTATTCTCTAAATAATAAAATTTTGTTAATCAATAATCTCATTAGTCTTACCATTAATTTCTAATTTTAAATTAGCTAATTAGTCTTTGGGAAAGACTTCAATAATTTGTGTTATAGATATAAACGAGTTCCATATATTTCTTCCCATCATGCTGAATTTGATTATTAGTGATACTGATAATTATGATATTATCACTAAACAATTTTATTAGAAGCTCTATAGATCTCTTAAGTTCTTCCATTACCTTTTTCTATTAGATTATTTCACAATTTTTTTGAGTCGTTATCTATGTTTTGCTTTCATACTACTCCTAACCACCATACTTTATTTTTTACTCTTCCAAATTACTAGATTTCCCGATAAAGAAAAAGTACAGCAATATTTAGAAGTAGACCTTCTGTTGCTAAACCCTACCTAATCTACATTATTGTATACTTCAACTATTTTTTTGATCACTTTTCTTCAACAATAGTTCTTTTCTTGGAGTTCCCTTTAAATATCTTAAAATTATGTATACTATTTCCAAGTGTTCTTTATAAGGAGTATGCATAAATTGGCTTACCATACTGACAATGAAGGAATATTTAGTCTAGTATGAAATAAATAGATCACCTTTCTTACTAGCAGTTGATATAAACATGTATCAATTGGAACTCCTTCCTTCAATTTGTTATACTTTGAGTTTAATTCTGTAGGAGTATTTGATAGTTTATATCCACTTATCCTAGTTTCTTTTAGAAGAACGAGGATTTTATTTCCATTAGGTGACTACTACGCTTTTCTTAGATCTAGTAAATTTCCATCCCTAGGAAATATATAAGAGAACTTACATGTTTGATTTCAAATTCATTTGGGAGATCTTTCTAAAATTTTTTATTTTCATCAATATTATCACTAGTGACAACAATTTTATCTATATACACAATTATAATTGCAATCCTCCTTTCTAAAAAATTTTTTATGAATTGAGTATAGTTAGACTACCCCTGTAAGAAACCTTAAGACTTCATAAATTTATAAATTTGTTAAATAAGGCCCCTTAGTGATTGTTCCAACCCATATAAAGATTTTTTCTAGCTTACATATCCTTTTCTCAAAGCTTTCACTAAATTATGGGGAGCCTTTATACACCACTTCTTCTAATTCTTCATTTGAGAAGTCTTATTTGACTTCAAGTTCATGTAGAAACCGATCTAGATTAACTGTAATAGAAAGTAACAGTCTTATAATATTTAACTTAGCAACAGGTGAAAAAGTTTATGAATAGTTAATGTCATAGGTTTAAGTAAATCTTTTACCAATCAGGCGAACCTTATATCTTTCAAGGGATTCATCAAAATTGTACTTAATTTTGAACAATCATTTACATCTAACTAGTATTTTTCCTATCAAAAGATCAACTTTTTCCTATATTCTATTCTTCTCTAAAGCTCTCATCTTTTCCAAGAACACTTCCCTTCACTTAAGAATATTTAGAGCCTCTTGCATATTCTTAGAAATAAAAACACTAGACAACTTAGAAGTAAATGCTCGAAATGATGGCGACAAACTTTATTAGGATAAGAAGCTAAACATATGCTATTTAGTATAATTTAATTTTAGAACCTTTTCTAAAAGCAATCGGTGAAATTAAGGTTTTATTTGACTCTAGAATAGATATTTGTTTAAGAGACACTAACTCAATAATAATAGGCTTAGACTAAGATTTACTCAGTTGATCTTCAATTTTAGATTTGTCTTCGAGTTAGATTCTTAACCACGCTGCAAATTGTCTGTTCTTTTATGTCCTTATGGATATTTTCTAGAAAAAAATCCCCTTTAAGACTATGTTAATCTAACCTTGCACATATTTCATTCTTTTTCTAAGATTGAATTTGTAAGTGCGCTAAAGATGGATCTTTATTTCCATTATTTGAGACATCATTAGTTTCTAAATCAAGATTATAGAAAAGATCCACATCATTGTCAATGTTGACCATAGTCTCATTTTCTTTATGAATATTAAAACTGAATATTCACTAGATAGCTCCCCTTAAAGATGATGTGAGGAAAAAAATACCTTAAAAAAAGGTGACATTCGTAGAGATTAAAAAAAAAATCTTTTAGACATTGAATCAAAGCACTTATACCCTTTTTTAGTGGAAGGATAACCAATAAAAAAACATTTCATATCCTAGGATTAAGTTTTCCCTTATTGTTGTCATAAATATGAACAAATGTAGTCCACCTAAATGCTTTAAGTAGAAGATTATATGATAACCAAGAGAAAGTAAAGCATTTATTAAAATAATTAAGAGGGGTTTGAAATTTTAAAACTTTTGAAGAAATCCTATTGTTCAAATATATAGCTGTTAGGATAGCCTCACCCTATAAGTACTTAGGAGCATTAATTAAGAAAATTAAAGATCTTACATTTTCTAATAGATTTTTATTTTTCCTCTTTACTATTCCCTTTTTTTACTGAGTGTTAGTGTATGAACTTTGATAAATAATATCTTTTTTAATTAAAAAATTCCTTAAAATCTTGTTGAAATATTCTTTTCCATTCTCATTTCTAAAAACTTAAATCCTAGTTTGAAACTGTGTTTAGATCATTTTATAAAAGTCTTGAAACATGTCCTCAACATATGATAACAATACCTTTTTTAATAAAAAAAAATCCTTAAAATCTTGTTGAAATATTGTTTTCTATTATCATTTCTAAAATCTTGAATCCTAGTTTGAAACTGTGTTTAGAACATCATATAAAGTCTTGAAACATGTTGTCAACATCTGATTTATCATTAAGTAAAATTACCCATTTAATTCTAGTATGACCATCAATAAAGGATATGAACCATCTTTTTCCAATTATTATTTTTATTCTTAAAGGTCCAATTACTATAGGTCAAGGAAAGGGTTTTGTATCCTTGTAAAGTTGTGGTAGGAAAGATGTTTTATGATGTCTTACAATTTGACAAATTTCACACTAAAATGAAGATGGAACTTTATTTATAAAAAATTTTAGAAATAAATGACATGTAATGGAGACTTGGATGTCCTAATCTAAAATGTCATAACATGATTTTACTCTAGCTAACTATTGAAATAGAATTAAGATAAGTTCTCTAGCTTTGCATGTTTTAGTCATATCCGTCTTAAAAAAATAGAGACCTCCATCTTATTTAGCATTGTTAATCATTTTCTCCATATTCAAATACTAAACAATTAGATGGAGAAAAATTAGCTCATAGATTTTAATCAACAGTTATTTTATAATTGAGAACAAGTTATAAGACAAATTAGGAATATGAAGAACAGTATAAAGTGTAAGATTACGGGAAATAATAATTTTTCCTTTCCCAGCTACTATTAAGAAAGAATTGTCTAATATGTTTACTCTTTGATTTCCTACACAAGCACTATAAGTAAAAACAATCCAAATGATCTAGTGATATTATCTATTGTCCTAAAATCAATATTCAAGAATTATTTGACTTGACGCTAAAATAAGAAGATGCTAAATAATTACTTTTCTGAGTTAAAAAACAAGAAGGATTTAGATTAAAAGAAATTTTGAAAGTGAAGAAATTTGTATATTTGTGTTATTTATTTCTTTATGAATGATTATGTGCCAGAAGAAGCGTTAGGCCCAAATTTAATAGTGTTGACTTGGGAGGTACGACTGTCTCTAAATTATTTTTCTCTTCTAAATTTTTTACTTTTCATGGATTTTCCAACATGATTCCTATGTGTGTGAATCACATTTACAATGATCATACTAAGAATTTTTGTTGTTTTTCCTTTCTCCCTCAATCTCTATTCCTGTAAATACGAGTGCAGAATCTTCAGTCTCTGATCTAGTGTTGCCGATCATCACTTTTTTCCCCATCTCCTCTCTCCTTACTTCCCAAAAAATTACTCTAATAGTTATATCAAACACTATTCTTCATATAGCCCCATTCATCTTTATAATATAGGTCCAATTCCTTTCACAGAGTTATAAATTCATTACAAAATAAAGTAACATCTTGGTCTGTTTACTTGGCCTTCCACAACTTCAGTTCAAATATTTAAGAAGAATTTTCAATATTTGAATACGTCTCTCGAACTACATTTATACATGTTTTGCTATTGATAGAAACATATAGGATCTTCCAATTATGTATTCGATTGAATTAATCAACCATACTATGATCAAAGAATTTTAGACCATTTATATTGCCATATTTGGATAATCTAAAGTAGGCCATATTACCTCTCCAATTAAATAGGCAAGTTTTCCATTTCCATTGATGGTCAATTTTATTATCTGTGCTCATTTTAGGTAATTATGGTCATTTCACTTATAGGTTTTGAAAGGATAAATTTGAGCTAAGAAGATCATTGTTACCTTGTGTGTTTCCTATTTTGTCATCAAGATTACTCACACTCGAATTGCTAAAGTCATTGTCAAATGATGAGGATTTTCTCTTATGTTTGGTCATCGCTAGATGATAGTCTATTTAGGATTGATTTGAATGGAAAAAAAAATAAAAAGCCATAACTTTGATACTGTAAAGAAAATCAGAGGGAAAAGTAATTCTTACTTGATCATTTTGTGAATAATATAAGGAATATAAAGGAAAGTACGACCCTAATCATCTCCTTAAATTAACAAGAATCTAATTATTCTCTGAGCAATAAATCTCATTAATTTGGCCACTAATTTCTATCATTAAACCAATGACTTTTCTTTAAAATATTAGTTAATTATATATAGGATATCAACAATATATAATTTAAAGTTTCAGAAAGAAAATTGAAAATCTTTTATAAGTGTTTTAAATATGGCTTGACATACAATCATGCAATAGTGTGTATTCTTCTATAAAAATATAAAGGTGACGACACATGATGGAATTGTGTGTTGTTATCACAAAGGTTTTTCTAAAAAAGGACATGGATTAAAACATGAGTATATCGGAGCCCACGTCTATATAGGTAAAAAAGTAGTGAGTTACACAACTTGAAACAAAAGTGTCTTTCTGCTTGTGTTCTATTATGAAAGAATTAGTGAGATACATTAATTGGAATGCTTAAGTTGGATTTTTGCAAGGTTTTGCATACTTGGTAAACAGTCTAAAGTGACATTCAAGACAATAAAGCATAAAATTGAAGTAATTCTAGATTATATACATAACAATCATTCTAGAGAGTTGTTATTAGTGGATCTCAGTACTTTAAAACATTCATTGATAATTTTTCAAAGAAAGTATATGTACACTTCATGAAGCATAAATTCGAGATTTTGTAAATTTCAAGGCATGGAAGGTAGAGATTAGAAAAAGTAATTAAGGTCCTAAACGTTATGTAAGTGTATATTTAGAGAGATTACATATTTCGGAAAACACCAAAATAGAATGAAATTTTAAAAAGGATGAACCGGTCCACAATTAAAAAAGTCATGTGTTTAAGGCTGAATGTAGGGTTCCTTATGATTTTTTAAGCAAAAGTAGTGAGCATCCTATTTTACCTTATCTATAGATCAACATAGATATCATTAGACAAGAGAACGGCAGAGGAAGTGTAGATAGGAAATATGGTAAGTCTTATGGATTTGAAAATATGTGGATGTTTCATATATATTTATGTTTCTAGTAATAAGAGGGCTAAACTTAATCCATATTTAAAGAAGTATATCTTTGCTGGTTAACTTAAAGGTGTGAAGGGATATAATTTTTGAAATCAATATAAAAAAAGATGGTGAGTAGTAGAAATAGAATATTTAATATCATATATTGAAGAAAATATATGGATAGGAAGTTCTAAGATTAGCAGAGGGCAATGCAAATATGGTACACATAGAACTAGGTCATTTTAGAATAGACGTGAAAAAGGGTAAAAATTCTGTTTAAGAACAACGCTAAAGAAAGAGCAACATCCTAGTATAGCCACAGTTAGAGCAAGAAGTATCATTAGGCCACCGAATAAATATGATTTGGAAGACTCGGTATCCTTCACACTCATCATTAGTAATAGGGATCCAACCACTTTTTGAAAGGCTTTGAATAGTCAAGAGAATGACAAATGGATGAGAGTTACAGTGGAGGAGGTGGAGTCATCACATAAAAACTAGAAATGAATGTTAGTGCAACTTCCCATCGAAAAGAGATCTATATGGTGTAGGTAGGTATAAAAGAGGAAGCCATCTCTTAGACCCCTAAATTTTGGAGTACTTCTCAGCGACCTTCATGATGCACCTTAGGGGGGAGGTTAGCTAGATTACACGCATGAGGGAGGCATGCGAAAATATTAAGGCAAACACGGGCAAGTGGGATCGAATTTTGGTAGAGTCTCGGACTTTGTGGAGATTGACTCGACCGAGGCTAAGGACTTGGCCCATTCTCGGATGAATAGATCACGACTAATGGACTTGTTGTGGGAAGCATTGGATCAGGCTAGTGTGCTGTGTGGGCTTAGACAAGATCACACTGCATCATCAGCGGATAGAGATCTTGGATGATGTGGCAATGACGAAGAGTTAGAGTTACAGTGGGATTCGACATCTGAAGATAGTGGAGATTTTCGAGGATAAGGATGTTAGTTTCCTAGTTGAATGTAAACTATATCTTTCTGTTATCTTGTAGATTCTATCTTATCAGTTAGAGTCCTATTTAGATGAGGGTGTCATCCAATTGGTCCACATGATGTAATCTGATAGAGATAGATGTGATCTTAGCACGATCTTAAGCAGTTCAGTTTGAGTGGGATTCTGAATGTAACTTAACATCCAAGTTAGAATGTCTATATATGGCTCATTCGAGCTTTGCTCTCAGCTCACTTAGAGAGAGAACATTCCTTGTATTCTTTTAAGGGCAAGTAATATAAAGGTTGGGTTAACCGTATCTCTCTTGTATTTCTTTGTTGTCTTTATTTCTTATTGCTTTCGTAGCATAGTTTCTTCGAGTGTACGAGGTAAACACTTTGAAGGTCGTTGCAGGCTGAAGTCTTGCTTAAGCAGGCTGAAGTCTTGCTTAAGCAGACCTAAGTAAGACTGCCGTGCAAAGGGTGTTGGCGATCAATTTCGGTGAAAATTCAAGTCCCAAGGTGACCTTTGTATCACCATCCATGGTAGAAAAAGAAGGAAAAAAATCAAGGCTCAACTACTAAAAAAGGGATACACACAATTGAAAAGGATTGATTATGATGAGAATTTTTCTTGATGATTTTTTGTACTTTCATTAGGATTTTAATGGCATTGGTGGCTAGCTTGGATATGCACTTAGAGAAGATGAATGTGAAGGAAAATTTTCTTTATGGTCACTCGGTGGAGCAAATTTACATGGAATAGCGCAAACAAATTGAAGAAGTTGTATAAGTAGTCTCCATGATAATGGTACTAACGGTTTGTTTAAATGATTGAATTGGCTACATAAAATATGACCATGATTGTTATGAGTATGTCAAGAGTCTTGATGATGAATCATTTATTATTTTGCTATTAGTTGTTACAAAGAATATGCATGATATGAATGAACTAAAAGCATTGTTGGGAAGGAAATTTAAGATGAAGAATTTAGGTGTTGCTTAAAAAAAGGAATAGATATTTAGAGGGATATGAGCTCTGGAAAATTTGGTTACCTCAATATTGTTAATTTGAACAGGCGATAGACAAATTTGGAATGAACAGAGTTAAACCCATGAGCACTCTAGTGATAAATCACTTCAGATTTTTCTTAGATTAGCATCCAAAAATAGATGGATATGTCTGAGGTAACATTTAATAGTGGTGTAGGATGTTTAATGTATGCAATGGTTTATATAGAGCTAATTTTGGCTTATATTGCTAGTTAGGTTAGTAAGTATAGAAGACAACATTAAAAAGCAACTAAGCGAAAATTAGGTACTTAAGAGGTACAACAAACCATGGGATTGTGATCCTTCAATTGTGGGATATGTGAATTTAGACTATACATGAGATTTGGATAACTTGAGGTCTACTATATGGTTTATCTTTGCTCTTGGAAGAAAGCCTATTTGTTGAAAATCAATATTAATCTATGATTATCTTGTCTACAATTGAAGCAGAGCATATGATAATGATTGAGGTTGCTAAAGAAGCATTATGGCTTACAAGGCTAGTGAGAGAAGCAGTCATCTATCAAGGTAGAGTTCAAATATATTGTGATAATTAAGATATCATTTATTTAACAAAGATTCAGGTGTATCGTGCAAGAATTAAGCACATAAATGTGAAGATTAAGGAATTAATTACATCTAGATATATCTTTCTTGAAAAAATTCACATTTTGACGAAATTGATTATACCACAAAAAATTTCAAGCATTGTTTGGACAATTTGACAAATTTAGTTATCAAGCATTTCGACGTGCTCGATAAGATCAGAGCTTAACCTTCCTATAAAGAGTATATTTATCAACGTGAAGACCGTTGTATACACAAGTATGTAACATTTAAATTAGTTGAGTTTGGTAAATGATAAGTTATGCAGAAGTTGTACCAAATAGAATTTAGATATTAACATATTTATAGTAAACCTGCTACTTCAATTGAATCATAAAATTATTCTCTCTTAACTATCGAAGATATAGCCATATCTATTGGACGTCAGGTCAGATTACTAAAAACGTTCAAACAGTTGCAAAACGAAGTTTCCACCACGTCTTGGCATTCACTATTGTCCAGCAGAGAAAGCTTGGGCATAGGGAAAGAAACGAAAATTGTATATATTCTGGCAAGCAGGTTCTCTAGACTGTACTCCATCTACAATGATAAAAATCGAAGCGAGTGAGCGCAAACGAAAATTGTATATCACGAACCCTGCAGAAACAGGTAAGAGACTCCTTTCAACTCCTGAGATGCAATATAAAGCGAGTGAGCGCCGAAAATATCATTGTTGTTGTGAGCATTTGGCGGTCGAACTTAGGGAAAGTTTTTGCTTGGATCTAGCTAGGCCTTCTTGAAAGGATGCATGTGAACTCCAAAGTTTGAATATTTTGTTAATTGGAGTGATTGATTGTGAATGGAGAATTGCAGAGTTCATTAAATTACTAATCCTACCCATTGTAGGGCTTTATGTTTTTACATATCTGTTCAGCAGATGAAATCTAATTGCCTAAAAGGCTAGTCAAGGGAGCTTAGTTCGCAGAATGAGTAACTTATTTGATAATATTACTCCTGGCGAATATATACACAACTACAGAATATCTAAATAAGATTGAAAAGGGGGAATTGGTGAACTATTATGAGCAGTCTGTGTCATAAAATTGTGGATCCCAAAACTTGGACATATGTTCACCCTCATGTTTTGGAACAGGGCAAGAAGCATTAGAGAAGTCCCTGATGCGCACAACACCAAAATCTTCATTGTAGCTCGTGGTAATGATCTGTGCACCTTTCACAGCCATGGCTGAACAACATGAGCTTGTACCTGCATCCTCAAATGGCCAACACATCAAGGAGTTTGTTTGTGAACCAGTGTCGGACTCCCACACTTTAACATGAGGATCCTCTGGTCCTCCAGTAACTATTTTGTATGGATCAGCATGCAATTGAGTCACTGGACCAGTATGTCCATCCAAGTCAGCCAATGGTCGTGGTTTCTGTTTCTCCTGACTTCTCCTTGTATCCCAAAGCATAGCTCTGAACAATTAGAATGTTTTACTTCATAAGTGTAATCAACGAATCTCAAAAGTCTAAAGCAGAAATGAATTGGTTCTACTGCACACTATAGGAATTGAGCAACTGTTTACAGCTTGATCATAGACTTTGATAATGAACATAACTGTTTCATGGCTTAAGAACCAACTCTAAAGCTACCAGAATAAAGAGATATCAGCGTGGTTGGATTCCCCAAACAACTTCCCAGATAAATGAAATGCCCTACCTTCCATATCCACCAGTGCAGATCAGATATTTTGAAGGCAGAACTGTAAAAGAGCAAAGTTTTGATTCACCAATTGCTGCAGTATTAACCTTTTGCATTGTTCTCAGGTCAATAGTGACAACATAGAAACCAGCAGCAACATAGAGCAAAGATTCATAGCAACACATATCCAATGGGGTGGCAGGCACAGTAGCTGTCCCCACACAACATGAAGACCGAGCACCTGATGACACACTTGTATCCCAAACCCTAACCTATAAAAATAGGAGAAATTAATATATAAAAACCAAACGGCAGGATTAGAAAATTAAAAATATAATAGAAATGTGGAGTACACAAGTTTTGGTCATGAAGATAGGAATCAGAATGTCAACTGAATAATCTTGTTCTACCTGAAACCGATTCCTGATTAAAAGAAAATGCCAATGGGAGAATGTGTGAATTAAGTAATTTGTATCTCATCTTGCAGTTTGAGATCGCTAACACAGGCACCAAACTTCAGGAAAAAGTTAGTTTAAAAATATGCATTAGAAAGTAGCCAATAGTTCGCATAGTCCCCCTTTTGACTATATTGATTGGTTTGTCACAATCATAAATAGAACACCAAGTAATAATACGTAGATTGCGTACATAATTCACTTGTGTAGACCTAGAAACATGGTACTTATTTACAGTTGACAACATTGCACGAATACTGGAGTTATTAGACTTGTTTAAAAAGTGAATCAACATTTAAATCCATTAGCATGACCAATCCATCAAGTTAAATTAACTGGTTAAAGGGTCAGCTCCAAGACATGTAAATCCATATAGATGATGGATAGATATGTTCACAAATTCACACATACTAAACTCTTAAAATGGACTTTAGATCAAGCAAAAGTAACTCACTCCTCTGGATGTTGTTTCCATACAAGCTTATAATATGAAGACAGCACATTCTATTCTGTAATGACATTGGACATAAAATATGTAGCTCTCAAACACATCAAATGAGACAATTGCTAGACTTATAGCACAGGCTGAAAGAATAGAAATAATGTTCACCTTGGAATCATTGGCAACGGTTACCAAAAGAGAAGCTCTATGCCTGAGAGGACAAAATTTAAATTAATCATTGATCTAAAAAGGGGAAGGAAATTCTAAGGAAACACTAAAAATCATATCCTCATTGTCCAAGTATCAGATATCCAATTCAAATGAAAAATATTGGTTCCTCAGAGCAAGAAAAAGATATGTTTTTTTCCCAAATAGAGAAGATGACAATCTAATTTGTTGAGCACAAATCATAATATTAATGATAAAACACAGGAATATAAATATGCAAAATGATGTAAAACAGGGAAACCTTATTATCATGGTTTGAAAGAAAATGTGATATGATAAAATAAACTCATACCCTGCAACAGACATCAATTTTATGGGTTTCTCATGCCCATAAAGTGTAGCTTTCAATGCATGTTGACCACGTTTTCCAGTAGAGCTAAGGGACCAAAGGCGTATTGTTCCATCCTCCCCACCACTTGCCAACACTTTGGCACTATCATCACCTAATAATTTATCAGACAAGGTTGAAACTGGGCCATTATGACCTCGAAGACATCGTTGGCATGAACCCTCCTCAAAAGCACAAGAGAAAAATAATCAAGAGATTTCAGTGGTAGCAACATTAATCAATAAAACTTAAAAAAATATCCTATTAAAGTTCCTAAAAAGAGATGAAACAAGGAAAAAACATATTTTTTTAAAAGAATATGCATATGTTTGTTGGATAAGAAATGAGTATAAGCAACCAATAGCAAGCACAACCTATTAAATCTGACAAAAGATCTGGAGCAACAGAAACTAACAGTTCATATATTAGTATGATAGCAAAGCAACAGAAATTCGTGCTATACCTTCCACCAGAGACGTATTGAGCGATCACAACTTGAGGTTGCCAAAACATTTTCTTTCCTTCGTGTCTCACTTCGAACAAGAGAGGTCTCACTGAGGGGAAACGATCTGCAGACATCATTTCTCGTATGTCAAGAAAGAAAATTAAAACTATGGTATGTCAAATTTAGTTATTACAATGATGGCAGCAGCAAGCATCAAAGCAATTTCCCAATCTGAATCAACTTCTCAACCTGCACTACCTGAATGAAATTTCCACTCAGCGAGAACCTCCACATTCCATTAAAAGCATTTTTGCCTATTTCTACAACTCTTTCACGGTGTTAAGGACCTTTTTTTTTTTTTTTTAAATAAGGACCAAGAAGTTGCAATCATACAAAAGCCAACGATTTCAGAGCAGAAGCAGATAAATCACATATTCTCACCTCATGCAAGTGATTCTGGCCTTATGATCACTTAGAGTCGCAACAGAGTTCATTCCACCTAAAAAGCCATCGATATTCAACAATTGTATTGAGGATCCCTAGTTAAACAAAGCCTTGTATAAGTTAACAGCACATAAATTTAAAGAAGCTAAACATCACTCAAGTACCATCTATTTTTAAGCTAAAATGCTACCACAAGATACATTCCAAACTTCCAAATTCGAAGCAAAAAAACAGCATATACAACCAAGGGGAAATTTAACAAACAATACCTGCGAAAAAAAGATATGATTGTTGTCTAATATAATGTTGTCAAAAGGTCTAGCAACGGTATGAAAATCAGCAGTCAAAGGATCAACAAACTTGAACTGCTGCACAGCAGCGTGCCTAGATAAATAAGCTTCCCTCAAACCCCGAGATGTTTGTGACGAGCTTTGAGGCACTTCTTTTGGCCAATGCTCCCTTCACAATCAAATGCAAGCTATATCAAAACTGATTACAACAAACTAATATTTACCACTTACAAGAAAAGATTCCACAATCCATATTCCCACCATCCCGTATTATAAAGACAACAATTTTCATCCAATCAGAGCAAACCCACTTTCTAGTAATAGGATTACATGAAGCAAAGGCATCACTCTGTTTTGAATTTTGAACCTGAACAAGCGGTGCCAAATAGAGTCGGAGTAAGCTACGCGTTTAAGGGACTTGCAGGTGAGAGCGAGGTTGGAGACGTCCTGCAGACGGAGGTAGGAGGCGCAATGAGCTAAAGCGTCCTCGCTAAGGTCTGTTATCGTCGTTTGGGAGGAGTTGGAAACCATTGGTTTAGGAGGTTGAGGCCGATCAACGGCAGCATCAGCCATGACGATCAATCGGCTTCTTGAATTTGTCTTATCCCAGTGCAGGGTTCTTATTGTTAATCAGAAAGAAATTGAAGCCCATCATATCATAGTACCTCCAAAAAAGGAACTCAGGCGCTTACGGAAATTAATATATGCTTAAACCTTTTTCTTTTCTCTTTTGTTTTCGTTCGATTTGTAAGCTTAAATTTTATTATTATTATTATTTGAAACGAGACGTAAAATAGAAAATTACAAACGAGTCGTTGGTAACCTATATAACTTATAATAATAATGATAATAAGTAAAATTATAAAAGAAGCCTACTTCTTTTACATATAATTAAACTTGTAATTTATTGTGAAAATATAATTGTTGTTAGTTTTATAATTCTTTCAAGGATTAAAAATACAAGGTTTTGTCAATTAATTTAAAATGCTTATCCTGATATTTTTTTTATGAAGTAAAATCCTCAATGTAAGACTAATTACAAATACGGGAACGGTGTCAATGTGCAACTGTTGCTAGATGAGCAACTGTATTGCCACCTGTTCTCGTCGGTGTAGTCGTTGGCAATGTCTTGCGAGGTGACTAGTTTTGCTTAAACTAACCCTAGAACAGATAATCCTTGGTTATAAGGACAATTAAAAACTAATCTTAGAGTAAACAAGATTAAACTAATCTAGACCTTGAATAATTTAAAGAGGGATTCGAAATATTTAAACATGTGACTTCTCCTAATAAGAACCTAAGCAGTAACCTATAACTATTTGAGCAAAGCTCAATGTTTGCCTTAATTTTGATAGTTCATTTATTATTAATTACAAGTCTATTTTTCACTTGTTCAAAGACTTGTTTAGAATACATTCATCATCAAATTAGTAGTTTATTTGATTTGTTCTCATTCTTTACTAATTTATAATTTTTTTTCAATATTTTGTTTATTAATTTGAATAAATTTGTATATTAACTTAAAAGAAATTAATTTTTTGTACTCTTGTAAGCATTATGCTTTGATGGTATACTCATATTATGAGATATATTTCAACTTATTCAAAAGTATTGAATAATATTTTTCCCTTAAATTAGTTTCAGGAAAATAGTTATAATGATGAGAAGCTCAATTATAATTCGAACACCAACACAATAAATCGTTTGAATTTATGAAGACAATTGGATCAGCGTCAAATAGTTAATGAAACAGACTTAATGTTGCATTTTATTTTGATGAATAGCATGATTCAAGGTCTTGTTTTTGTTGGTTATTAAGGATTAACTACTCTCGTAAGCAAATATGAAGCATTTATAGAACATTTATGTCTCATGCAAAAATTTGTTGATCAAAGTGTGGGATACTCCACTAGATCGTATTCACATATATAGTTAGATAGTGCAAACTTTCTTAAAAGAGCAATTGAGAAGGGAAGTATCTAAACGTCTTAGTTTGAGTAAACTATCAAAGGATATTATGGAGATAATAGTTTTTTAAAGTTAAATTGATTAGAATTTTCAAAGGTATGTAGGTATATCCAAAACTTAAAACTAAAGAGTTTGGGCTATACTCTTACCAAATCATGTCACAAATACTTCTAGATCTTAAAATTTACCCCATAGTGGACTTCTACATGAGTTAATTACCATAGACTAATTAAAAATAAGATTTTGGCCTCTATCTTATCTAGTGTTCACGTTGGAAGCTTTCGAATGGGAGTTCAGCTGCTAGTAATGAGTACCAAGAAGAGGGGTTTAATTATTGGGGTTTCTGCCATAGGTAAGTTGCTTTTTACTTTATTGCTTTATCTCTCTTAGCAATTCTTCCCTAGATTTTTTTTTGATATACTAAACATCTTTAGTTTCTTTCCATCCATAATTTGTACATGCATGCTCCCTAATACACTGTGATA
Organism: Erythroxylum coriaceum; assembly: GCA_026874005.2. NCBI lineage: Eukaryota > Viridiplantae > Streptophyta > Magnoliopsida > Malpighiales > Erythroxylaceae > Erythroxylum > Erythroxylum coriaceum. The sequence goes on from JANQAP020000249.1 coordinate 804,854, forward strand.
ATCTTCATTTCTTCATTTGATATTATTATATCTTCTATAAGATAGTTAACCATATAGGGTAGGCTATAGAATCTCCTCCTCTTATTGATGGTTTCTTGAATTTCTCACCAAATCCAATTTATATAGTGGCACTCATAGGAGAGATAGGTGACACATTCTTTCCTTATTCTACAGGAGTCGCCGTTTTTGTAAACGCTAAAAACACTGATCATGTCCTTAACGATTAGGTCTTTCTTCAATGCCAACTATAAAAGGAAGGATACTTTAGGGAAGAGTGATATGTGCCATACTATGATATACTAATCAACGTTATTCTCTCTTGTCCTTATGAGCTCTTTACAAGAATTGTTAGTTGCCTGAGGGATGCCTTAGCCAAATGTAGTTATCTTCAATATCTGCTTGGGGATTATAGTCTGGGATAGCATTGGATAATACTAACGAGTAATTGCTCCAACTATTACCCAGTATCCATGCCTCCACTTTAACATTTACAAGGTATTCTGCTAGAAGTTGATTTATGAATTGTGAATGAATTAAGGGTCCATTAGTGCTTCAGTTGTCAAAGTACAAGGAAGCTCTCCTCCCATTCTTTATCATACACTCTATAGAGTTGGAATTTCCTTAGCTTGAAGAATTTATAACAAGAGCCAAAAGTATCTTATTTTTAGTATTTGGATCCCAAATGCATATGTTTTTGAGGATATGGGTATGAACTTATCTAGACCATAGGGCTTGTATCCCTTCAAGTAGTCTTCAAAATCTTTTAGCAATAAGGATACTAATAGTTAGACTTATCTTAATGATTCACAACCCACCTTCTTCCTTTCGTTTACAACTTCATTCCACTTTACCTTAATCAATACTTTTCCTTCCTTTTTTCCTCCCATAGGAAAGACTTGAATATTTTTTTCTAATGTCTTGGTAACCCATTCAAAAAGGCTTATGTGAGCTGACTAATATATGTGAAGGGAGTTTAAAACAACTTTTATCAACATCAGTCTCCCTGCATAAGAAAAGTCCTTATTGACCTAATGGTTAAGTCTTTTTTAGACTTTTTTCAACAAAGGTATCCAGTCCCTAAACCTTAACTTTCTTATTGACACAGGCAGGCCCAAATATGTAATAACTGGTTAGGTGACTTGAGACCCCTAATATTGTTGAAAACCAATTTTCATCTTCCATAGTACTTAAAGATAGAATTAGTTGGCTTTTGTTATGGTTCGTGTTTAAACCATAAAGCTTTTTGGATATCTTCAAGCAGAAGAAAATTGTATAAATAGACGTATCTTTGGCCTTACAAAAGATTAGTAGATCATTTGTAAAATATAGGTTAGTAAGACCATTATCCTTGCATTTATTTTGATATTCAAAACCAAGTTTTTGGGAGATATTTTAACTAATCAATCCAGAAAGAGCCTTTATACATTATATGAAGATGTAATGACATAAAAGGTTTCTTTGCCTCAAATTTTTATGTCTTTTAAGTGGTCTTTAAGTTCCCCATTAACTAGAATGTTGTATGAAATAATGGAAATGCATTCTTTAAACCAAATGCAAAATTGATGAAGCAACTACATGATAAAATCCTAGCTCACAATATCAAATTCCATAGTGAAGTCAACTTTTAAGGAATAATTCTTTGGAGCACTTCTCCTTGCATAATTTTTAAATAGTTCCTACTCTAATATGACTTCAAGATTGTAGCACTAGATATTGAAGTCTTAAAAGAAGGAGCCAAAACATGGAACACCACCATTATTAGCTTTTTTTCATGGATCATAGACCACCTTTCCAATCAATCAAGGCATATACAACATGAAAAGGCAGCGAGCTACAAGAAGTATTAATTTCATTAAAAAATCATATCTTTTTCACATTTCAAAATGTAAATGAAGTAAAACTCATAGTTGAATATGGTTTATGGAACAATTTCAATCTATCTCTTTCCTCCAAGTTTGGAGATTAGGCATTAGGCTAGCTAGAGTTAGACATGAAAATATTTCATTATGGGTGAACATACAAAATGTTCCCCTAGAATACTAGACAACGCTTTATTCATTAGCTAGTTATATAGGTATACCCTTTTGTATAGATGAAACAACTATAAAAAGAAAATCCCTTAGGTTTGCCCAATTATGTATTAGCGTAAGGTTAGATCAAGAGCTCCTAAAGTTATCTCAATTTTGAGGCTCAATAAGAAAGGTAAACTAGTAGAAGATGAGGTATGTGTCTCCTACAACTAAAGACTTATTGGTTGCAAGTTTTTAACTAATGAAATTTCATCTTGTTGATCATTACTTCTTAATTTATAAATTTTTTTTGATATCGCAATAATTCTATCTAATTATGCTTAGAGAGGATTATATCAAATGTTTTAAGACAAGTTTAAATATCAAATCACAAAATAAAAAGTTTAAGATAATTAAACTTTTGCTAACATATATTCATTTATTTCAATTAAAATGAAAAAAATTTATTACCAATTTGTCTACATATATATGTCAATGTATAAGCCAAAATATGGCAAGACCCAAACTATCAAAAACTCATATAATTAAAGGGTCAATTGTCGACATAAAAATAAAGATTGATTTGAGTTAGATATGAAAATTGTTAATTAGCTTATTTAATTTTTGTTCGAGTAATTTTGTGGACTGAAATTACACCTAATGAAGAATTTGTCTAACCGAATTAAGAAGAGATAGTTACTAATGAGTTTATAAATTAGTTAAGGATAACTAAATTTTGGGATGGATAATTTATAAAGAGCGTTGTTGGCCAACTTAGTATAAGTTAAGCCCCTCTTTATATACATTTGAAAAACTTTATTAAAAGATGATATTTTACCTATACAAGTTGCATCTTAATGCAACTACCCAACCTCAAATACAATGATGGACGTATTCAGTCTAGATGATACAATTATTTAATCATTTTTAATGAAATTACTAAGACCCTGTTTGACAATCAGCTGATTGCATTAGCTGTTAGCTGTTAGCTGATAGCTGATTATATTAGCTGATTTGACCAGCAGATTGCATTAGCTGTTTGTTAGAGATGTTTGATAAAATGAGCTGTTTAGTATTAACTGTTTATGTGTAAAATGATTTATGAGGACATGATTTTAAAAAAATTATAAGGGTATGAATATTATATATCTTTGTATTTCGTTAAATATTCTTATAAGAATTTAGATTTTAGATATTTAATTCTATAAAAATTAAATTTATAACTATAATAAAAACATAGAACATATAATAATAATAATAATAATAATCATAATCATCATCATCATCATCATCATAACGATGACGACGATGACAATGACGACACATCCAAACATTTTAATCACAATCTTTCTAAAATATGATAATGAGAAAATATTCTACCCAAATTTAGTTATCTGAATATGGTAAATCAAGTTTAGATAAGGAATTAACGTCCATGCATATTTGTACTACTGTATGAAATAGGATTATTGTATTCCTCTTTGTTCTGGTTTTTATAGAACCTTTATTTCAAGTTATTTAGACAAGTCATGTTCACCTGTATTGTTTCATCATCTATGATAAATTTATGCAGATCTTTCTTTTTCCATTTTTGATTAAAGTTAACATTTTATTTCTAACATATTCCTGTCTACACCTGTTTATATGGCAAGCTACAGGATGCTTCTATGCCCATATGGTCATATTTTAACAATAAATTCTACAACCTTTCGTTACATACAAAAATGTACAAAAATGAAATGATAACTATCAATCTTCAAAAGGGTTAAATAGAAATTAAAGCTCTAAAATTTTGACTGAATGGAGAAAACGCTCCTATGTAGGAGCGTTTTTATATTTAGCTGATTGTCAATAAATCAGCTGCTGGTCAAAGGCATCAAACAGCTGAAATCAACGAATCAGCTGAAAAAGTAGCTGATTGATGGTTAATCAAACGAGGTCTAAGTCACAGGAATATAGTCATTAGGCATGGCAGTGGATTGCGGTGGATTAAACGAGTCTGATTTAAAAATTTTAGTTTTAGATTTTAATTCAACTGATTAATTTAGACTAGATACATTAACATTAAGTCGGACCGAGGTATTTTTTAGGTAGTCAATAATAGTTATCCAATCATATTAATGCAACTTCAACTCTAACTGACCAAATATAATCGTGCAACTGCTTAACCTATGTGATTTAACCCTCTTATGATTGTCAAAAGAAAAAAGACAGGTAATTTACACATTTCAGATCTCGTAAGCCGTAACTAACATAACGCAAGTATTTAAATGAAATCAAAACTAAGGACTTTAGAGAAACCAGGGAAGTTCTTTGCATACGTATATAGACTGCACATTTTCCTAGGTCTTGGGTTTCTCCTCTTTATAAACTTAGCTAAGGAAACCAAAAATTCCAAAAAAGCATATAAAGTACTACATTGATAAATAAATGCTGAATAACCCTCGACTTTGAAGTTCGTCCCTTAAAATTTGCAATTAAATCAATATTAGTTTTCAACAATCGTAGATTTATACATGTTCTTAATTATTTTGGACAGGAAATTTGATTGTATTATCCCATAAGATTCATCTAAGTAATCATCTAATAAACATGTCTGATAAAGTCGGAATTTGAAAGATTTAATGGCAAACGGGAGACTTTTGTTTTTATATGTAACATATATGGTTTAAGACTGCTTCATACCAATAAGAAAAGATTGAGGATTTTGTTCTTGATTAGAGATAATATTTCGATAATAATTTAAAAAGTTTAAATTGAATTTAAACTGTCTATTAAAAATTCAAATCTAATCGGGGTAACCTATTCTTAATTATATTCATAATAAATAATAATAATAAGTAAACTGTTTATAAAAAAATAAAATCTAATCGGGGCAAGGCAACCTATTCTTAATAATAAATAATAATAAGTAGATATATGGACCGCATTGGAAACAGAAACGATATAGGTATTGTTTTGACACAATCATAGAACGGTGGAAGAAAAGCGTTACATGCGCTAACATGCAAAGGATCATATAACGGCCAACTGCAAGGGCACAATCTTCCATTCTTATACAGGGTCCCACTTATCCAACTGCATCTTTTTCATTTTTATATATTGTATTATATAATATAGATAAAAGATATGAATTTTTATAATTTAAATGTTAATTTTCAATTTTTTAGTATGTAGATAAAAGATATGAATTTTATAATTTAAATATTCATTTTCAAAGTTTTTAAAGAATGTATATAA
>JANQAP020000249.1:832107-846253 GCA_026874005.2 Erythroxylum coriaceum
ACTAGATATATAATGCTCATTAAAACCAAACTCTTTTATTTTATTAATAATAAATATTTCCATTATAAAACTGTAACTGAAGAAGAATAAGGTACATGTAAATACACTTGCTTTCTAGAGTACTTTATTTACATAACTCTAACACCTGAACCATAGTGTCTCATTTCTTAATTCAAATTTAGATTCACTTTCAACTTCTCAATTAACTTCACAATTTCTGGATCTTTGTGTTGAACTCTTCTAATTCAACATGCAATGTAGTATTAGGGTTATGTAAATATAGTGCCCTAGAAAGCAAGTGTATTTACATATAACTTATTTTTTTTATAGTTACAATATTGTAATGAAAATGTTTATTATTAATAAAACAAAAGAATTTGGTTTTATTTATATGAGCATAATATAACTAGTCATAAGGTATCAAGGTTCCTTTGTAAGTAATATACATATATATGGAGATGTATGGGAAACATGTATATTATTAGAATCTAAATTAGTTGATTCACAGTTGAATAATCAAGTTGGTCGCTTGATTATGATTTAGACTTGCGATTTACCTCTGTGTAAGTAAAGGAGTTTAATTCAAGGGAATGATGAGTTTCAAATCATGATAGTAGTTGACTATCGGTAATGGCACTATTAAATGAATATGAGATCGTGTATGTTTTAAATTATAAAGTAGGTCGTTACTTTAATCTTAAAACATACACCTTAGCAACCACAATCTTGATGAGTGGTGAACTCATGTGTGTTTAGTTATAATTCTTGATATGATCGAAATGGATTTTTACAGGTTATCAATCCAGTGTCTGCATATTGGAATTATTAATTGAATCATACATCAGGAAACATTCACTCAAATAAAGAGTTTATAGTGATATCATCACTTCTAGATGTTTTACAGAGATTGGTGGTTAAACTGGAACCAGTAGTTTGATGGACTAGCTACCCATCAAGTCTTAACACCCAGATTAGATCTTGTGTGTTAATCACCATGTTGAGTGAAACGGGAGATCTAGAAGGAAAAACTAACATAAGGTCAAAATGATAATTTTACCTTTATTGTGTGGATAGTTATAATATGGTTCATAATAGAGTTTCCGATTGGATATCGAATTAATAATTTTTGAAACATGGTTTCTCATAATTTTAAGTAATTCAAGAGTTCAACCAATTGGCTTTAGTGGAATGACATTTGGTTAATAAATCAGAATTATTCTAGTGAGATTAAATTAATTCCAGTCTTTTTGGAGCTTGAATTATTTAAGTCCAATTAGATTCCCTACTTGGCTTCTAGGAAGGTTATCAATGAAAGTAAGAAAAAATAAATGGAGGTTACCAGATAGAAAATGAGACTGAAAGGAGAGAAATGGACGAATTGGATTCGGGCCAATAAGACCAGAACAATTTAATTAGGAATTAATTAAATTGAGTCTTAAGCCTATAATTAAATGTTGGGCTTACACTAATTAATTGTTAATTATCAACCCAAAGGAACATTTAATATTGGGCTAGATTTTGGTTTGCCTTGATTAATTAGATTAATTGAATTGAAACAAATGTTTTAAAATATAATGAAGGGCAAAACCGAATTCTACGATAATATAAATTTTAGTTGCGTTGCTAAATACACATGCAGCCTTTTCTTTAGTATTCTTTTTGATTAAAGAATGAAGTGAATGAAGGGGGTGCTAGGTGGCTGTCCATTAATCCATTAACGTTGCATTCTTTTGATTAAAGGTGAATGGTTGTTTTTAAAGATAAAAAACGTACAACTCCTTTAATTGATGAAATGAATGAAGCCTCTCTAGTCTCTTCCACTCACATTCAGTTATGCTTATTCGTAAAAGCGTGAATGAGAACGTAAAGCTCTTTCACAATTCATCTTTTAGCATTTGATGATAAATTAACGTGAGAAAAAAGTGTGGTGTGCATGTTTCTGGGACTTTCCAAAAACGTTTTGGCAGCTCTCAATTATTCTACACACTCTCTCCAAACCATTGGATTTTAAAAAAGAGAGGCTCATTTTTCTTTGGTTCTTTTTAACTAGATGAAGATAGTAAAAGGTTTGCTATTCATTTTTCTTTTCCTTTCCCACCAAAGGATTTTGATAACCAAGTTATCCAAGGAGAGCAAGTGGTAGATTGGATTGGTTGAGGACATAGCAGCGAGGAGTCGAGGCTGTAGTGAGGAGTCGGTAATATTTCGATCTTTTTATTATTTTATTTATTTTCCTTATGTCATATCATGTATCGATTAAGAGCATATTGATTTGGTACTTACGGTTTTGCTATGTTTTGGTTTCAGAAAATGTTTTTTGAAATCTACTGTTTAGCCAAGCCAAGCACGTTTTTATTTTTGATCCAATAATTGGTATCAGAGTCGATTTTATTATGCATGATTTGGTTCCTATATGTGGCATGGGTTGGCAATTAAATTAAATTATGTATGTTACAATTTTTTTATATGATAAAAATATATCTTGTGTATGTTTTGGTTTGCTCTTTTGGTTGTCCATAGAAAATCGATTTACCTTGTAAGTTTTCTTCGTTTGGTTTCTAACAAGGAGGGTGGCCTATCATCGCCATGTCTCCTCCTTGTCTTAATTTTTCTATTTTCTTTTTTTGTATTATACAAAATTCTATAATTTTGAAGATGGGATAGCCATGGATCGAAGAAAAGTAGGTAAATGTTTTCGATTTTTATTTTATGCTAATGACAGTTTTTCTTTTGATTAAATTATGTTAATTCTTGATTTTTAAAGTGCTGGAATTCTTGTTTTATTGTTTACAAATCAATTTTTTTAAAATGCCATTAACTCATTTTTATCGAACAGGACGGGTCGTGTAGGCGAAGAGTTCGAAGCGAAAGATCCAAGTCCAAGAAGAATTTTTGGGCCTAAAGCCTTTGTAATTTTCTTTTATTTTTCTAGGATAGACAACTAAAAGTAGCTATTTAATTCAAGAGATGAATGGATGAATGAATGCAAATAATATGCGATATTATATGAATGTATGTCATTTAGAAAAATTGCCAACCCTAGGTTTTGCCATGCATTCATTATGTATGAGATATATAATGAAATAATATAAGATGGTCAATAAATTGCATCTAGACAAGATGAGGTTAATTAAAACTTAAAGACCAAAAAAGGTTGAGTGGGAGAGGATGCTCATATGAGAGTCCACGGTCTCTATACGATGGCCCATTTGCATGCGGTGAAGTGTTACTCCCCACCGGAGGATATGAATCCTAGATCTTGCATGGTTTGGGTCTCTTTAAGGATAGGTCTACTCATTGGTAGCAAATATGACCTCCCACTGAGGCATGGTTTGTAAGTACCTTTAGTGGATGAATCAAATGGTTGCACACTCAACATGGTTTATCAATAACCTACCCACTGTAGCTCTGTTGATAAATGCATGGACCAAATTATGACACTTCTCAAAGAGTAAGGCATGAAGATGCTTGGTAGTTTTTTGAGTGGGAGGGGTCCCAGTTTTTCTTTTAATAGATAAGATGGCCCACCATCACTTAGTCCGTTATAGATAAGAAAAATAACCGTCGTATAAAGATTTAATTTTTTAAGTTTTGTTAAATCTATCATGTATACATGCATCATGATTTTATACAAAGTTCCAATGATTTTGACTAGTATGCTCATTCTTTAATAATTTTTATTTTTAGACATTATTACCACAATATGAATCCACTCACAATGCTCTTGACTAATAGCAAATTGGAAAATGGAAAAAATTTTAATGAATGGAGACATAACCTCGACATCATTCTCCAATATGAATGAATTTCATGGGTATTAATGGACAATAAGCCTGCACCGCCGGGTGACAGATCAACTCCTAAGCAAGTCCAGCAACATGAGCAATGGAAAAATGCTGATAAGACTGCCAAATGCTATATTCTAGCTTCTGTCAACGTAATGTTGCAGAAGCAACTTGTAGGCATGCAAAATGCTAGTGCAATGGTCTATCACCTACATGAGATGCTTAGTGTGAGGACCAGGTCTACAAGGGTGAAAGCTATCCAAACCTTTCACAATCTCAGACAAAAACCTAGTGAACCGGTGCAGGATTACATGCTTAAGGTAATCTCAGCAATTACTGAGGCCAAGTTGCTTGGGGCAGAAATGGATGTAGAAACGTAGATGATCATGATCATCGACAGCTTAAACTCTTCTTTTCATTAGCTTAAGTTGGACTATGAGCTCAACACTAAAGATTACACCTTGAGTGAGTTAATGAATACCCTTCAGAACACAGAGGAGATATTGACTATCAGGGCCAATGGGCCAGAGGCTCAAGTGGCATCTTCTTCTAAGCCCAAAGGTAAGGGTAAGCAAAAGAAGAAGGGTGCAAAGAAAGGGAAGGCCCAAGCAGGGGTCAAGGCCCAACCTATGAAAAAGAAGGCTAAAGAGGACACCAAGGGAAAGTGTTTTCACTATAGAGACAAGGGCCACTGGAAGAGGAACTATGCGGTCTACCTTGAGACCCTCAAGAGCAAAAAAAGTATGCATTTCCTAAGTTTGTTAGGAACTACAAATCTGTGAGATTGATTTGCTTCTTGGATATTAGATTCAGGAGCCACTGACCATGTTTCCAATTCCATACAGGGGTTCCAGCAAAGGAATAGATTGCCTAAATGTCGCATCCCACTACCATAAAGTACATACCCGAACATCCAGAGGATATTCAAGTGCATATTATATGAAAATGGCATGCTGGATCAAACCTAATCTCTTAAATGGCATCATAAAGAAAACACGATACTTAAAAACCTAGTCTTTTCATTTCATTCGTAAAGGTTTACATAGTAGACATTAAAACCAATATTTATAACCTTTATACACAAATTCTACATGATATTAAAAAAAACTACATAGTTATAACTAGAACTCCTTAATTGCCAACCGATAGGCCTTTGAACTATGTCTAGTCCAAAATGTTTTTCTAGAAGATCCTAGGAATCTAGGTCTCTTGTCTGGCAATTTTTGATGAGTTTTGCAAACTTAATGAGCGAACCGTCATTAACAATCTCACCCCAGGAACACATACAAATATCATACAACCAACCAATTTCACAACATTTTCCATCTCAATAAGACATAATGAATGTGATACACATGATATACATTCTTTTAGAACTTGTACAACCCAATCAATCACATTATCATGGCATATCACTTTGAGATGACAACTTCGAAAAAGATTTCACAAGCATATATTTCATAATCATAAATGTAGATGCATACGAGACTCTAGATTCGTTATTATTTGTTGTGATCGAGTGCCTTTCAGATATAGATACAGATATTGGCCCATTGAGCTTAGTCAGATACAAAAATAACAGAGCAAAGCTCTGCATGCAAAATTCTGAGCTTAAAGCTCTTTCAGAGTGGCTACACTGATCACAACGCCTTTACTAATCATGCATTTAATGAAATGCATCAGATATCATAATATGCCATGAGTAGCATTCATATATGATGCACAAACAGAATCTTATATTCATCAGACCTCAATCCAGCATTCAACTTTCGTTGACTATTCAGAAATCAATCAGAGTTCAGTAGCAATAGATGTCACTCAAGTTTCATATACAAATAAAACACTTCCAATATGTTCTCGAATATCAAACTCCTCAGACCTTTAAAGTCCGAAATTCACATATGTATCACAAACAAGTCAATAATTGGAAGTTAAACAAAATCAATCAATCAATCCTAGGAAGATCATCTAGGTTGACTCACAAATGCTCCCTTTAGCTTATTGCCTTGAAGTCTCGACAATGTCTGGAAGTGGTCGGTCGACATATTCCTCTATATGCAATCATATACATTTATATGTCACTCATGTGCATTTTCATAAAAGTAATCAGTCATAAATACATTTATGAATCTATCATGTATCATGCATGGTCAATGACAATTTCTCAGGTATGTTTCTTTAATACTCTTTATAAAAAATTTATAACACCTTCAAAGCATTCTTTTAATCCTTAATACCTTTTTTCCCTTTAATCCTTTCATTCAACATCAATTAAATTCATTTAAGAACTCATTTCAACCATAATACTTCATATGGAAACATCCTAGCCTTTATTAGTCCAAAAATAAGTAAAAAATAACACCCTTTGCATTTCCTCTCGGGTAATGATCGTGCAAGTGTACGATCACGATTTTCCTCCTTTCTCAGCTGCATGATCGCGAATTCATACTTTCATCATTTTTAGCAAGGGTTGTGATCGTGACTTTCATCATATTTAGCAAGGGTTGCGATCATTTAAATGCACGATTATGCCTTGCTTTGTTTTTCTTCCTCCTTTCTTCTATTTGTCCGAAACTTACATACATTTTAACACCATGTTCACTCCAATTTTCTTGATTACTTTACCACAAACACAACATCATTCCATACACATTCAGATACTAATTTGTTTTCATGAAATTATCAAACTCGAATCAATTAAATAAACCTCTTCAACTACATAATATCATTCCTGAAACCTATCCTTTTCCATAACATGATATCCATTTTATCAAACAATTCATTATCAAAATTCTATCATTTATAGTTGATGACCTCTTCATTTTTACTTCAGTTTCAGTTCAGTAACATCAATGCATAGTTCAATAATTCATGATTTTTCATAAACCCCAAAACAGTTCCATATCATATGTTCTGCATTTTTTTCCAGATTTTCTTAAGCAAATTTTGGGTCAGATTTATATGACCATTATGACCTAGACAATGAGGTATTTAGACAACACCTTCTCCTAATCAAATGTTATACAATGTATTAAGTGTCTAACGACATCAATTTCATGCATTTTGGTTCAGTATCATGCAAGTTATAATAAAAAAGCTACAGACTATTTTCATATGTCGACAGAACTCAATTCTCAACTTCAAGCCAAATTTCAAGACTTTTAAGGACATATTTCAAATTTGATTCCTTCATGAAAAATGTATCCATATGTTTTTAGTTTACTCTAAATCAAAATCCATCTAATTTCAATATTCACAGATCAAGGTATGTCCAAAATACAGATGTATGTTTAGAAAAACACTGCATATAACATACTCCAGGTCACTTGATCGCTAAAATCCTTCATCCTATTAATTATATCATGAATTTGCTTCTTCCATCACCACCCACACATGCATCCATACCATTCACTCATGCATCAATCCATAAGCGTGAAAACATACACCACTCATGCATGCATCCATTTTACAAACATTAAAACCTCATCTTAATATCATTCACACTACCCATACAACTTTAAACATAACTTACTTGCTTTAGAAAAATTCCAACAGTTGAGAGAGGTTAGAAGAGATTTCAGTGGATGGACAAGAATAGAGAGACAACATATGGTCTGAAGTGGTTTCTTTGCAAGGTGTCACATTGATGAATTAACCAAAAGCCAATATACAAAAATGAGCAAAGATGGTGTTTCGGTGATAAACAATAAGAAGAGAGTTTTGGTGAAGGTGATTTTGGTGAAGACATAAGAGAGCTGTAGAAATCTCCCTTGCCAAACACAAAAATGTGACTTAGGTGTCTCCAAGATACATTGCCATGTGTCACCATTGCATGTACAACATGTGCCTCTATGTGAGGCTACCAAATGTCACTTGGCTATTTGCTCCACTTGTCACATAGTAATTTATCCAATTGTCACAAATTCACTAGTCCATTTGTCATCCTTCTATTTGTCTTTATTTCTATATTTTTCCTAGTCTTAAATACCCTAAATTTAAATTTCCAAAATATTCGAAATGTCTCTAAAAATGCGAAATTAATTCTAATACACACCAATTCAATTTTCAAGACAATTAATCCATAATTAACACTTTAACCACATTAAAATCACTTATACCCAGAAAATGTGAATGAATGCAAGTACAATTATTTTCATGAGTGACAACATTATTCACATGCATGTGTATGCCATATAATACTTGAAATGCACTTCTAAATTCTCAATAAACTCTCATATATAGTATCCTAGGGTTCTAACCCTAATCATGGGATAATGAGATGTTACAATTCTCCTCTCTTTAAGAAATTTTGTCCCCGAAATTCTTACCTGATTCATGAAATAGGTGGGGATATTGCTTTTTCATATGCTCTTTTTTTTTTCCAAGTTGCTTCCTCACTTAAATGATTTTTCCATTGAACTTTCAATAATGGAATTTCCCGATTCCTCAACTGTTTTGTCTGATATCCCTCTATCTTGATTGGCTCCCCAACATAACTCAAATTACTAGCAATTTCAATCTCTTGATTCGATAATACATGCATCGGATTAGATATATACCTCCTAAGCATGCTCACATGAAAAGCATTATGTATCTGAGACATTTCACTTGGTAAGGCCAATCTGTACTCCAATGGTCCTACCCCCTCTATAATCTCATAAGGACCAATGTACTTAGGGCTCAACTTGCCCTTCTTGCCAAATCTCAACACTCCTCGCCAAGGCGAGACTCTCAGAAATAGTTTGTCTGCCACACTGTATTCCATATCCTTTCTGTACTGATCAACATAACTCTTCTGTCTATCATGTGCTACTTTTATTCTGCGTTGGATCAATTTTACCTTATCTATAGTATCTTGTATCAATTCTGGGCCTTCTATCATTCTCAAACCTTCCTTATCATAATATAGAGGTGATCGACATTTTTTACCATATAATGCCTCAGAAGGTGCCATTCCAATCCTGTTATGTTAGCGGTTGTTGTAAGCAAATTCAATCAAAGTTATATACTGATCCTAAGCTCCTTGAAACTCCAATACATATACTCTAAGCATGTTCTCAACAGTCTTGATTGTTCTCTCACTCTGCCCATCTGTTTAAGGATGAAATGTAGTACTAAAATTTAACCTTGTACCTAAAGCTGTCTGTAAGCTACCCTAAAATCTCGAGGTAAATCTAGGATCCCTGTCTAACACAATGGACACTGGAACCCCATGTAATCTCACTATTTCATTCACATATCTCTCAGCTAACTAATCTAGTTAGTTATTCTCTCTCACTGGTAAGAAATGAGCCGACTTGTTCAATCTATAAACAATGACAAATGGCATCATATTACCTCGGAGTCCTCAGTAAGCCCATAATAAAATCCATCGTGATTCTCTCCCATTTCCACTCTAGAATAGACAATGATTGTAGTTTACCAACTGGAGCTTGAAGCTCTGTTTTGATCTGTTGGCAAGTCAAACACTTAACCACATATTTGGCCACTTGCTTTTTTATCCCTAGCCACCAAAAATGTTGTTTCAATGTGTTATACATCTTGGTAGAACCAAGATGCATAGCATAAGTTGTTATATGTGCTTCCTCTAGAATTTCCTTTCTCAATTCACCCACATCAGTCACACATAACCTCTGTTTTAACCACAATGTTTCATCTCTCAATTTAAGTTCAGAATCTGTATTCATTTTAATCTTCTCAATCAGTTTCACCATTTCAGGATTTTTACTCTGAGATCTTCTAATTCTATCATGCAGCATCGGTCTCAACTTTAGTGTGGCTATTAATGCTTCATCTTATCCCAATTTCAATTCAACATTTAATGCTCTTAATTGAACTAGATTAGGAAACCTCGATAATTATATTTAAGCCACATTGTTATTGGATTTCCTGCTTAATGCATCAGCTACCATATTAGCTTTGCCAGGATGATACTCAATTGTACAATCATAATCTTTCAACAACTCTATCCATCGCCTTTGTCTCATATTCAACTCCTTGTGACTTAACAAATATTTCAAACTTTTATGATCAGTAAATACCTGAAAAGTTTCACCATACAAGTAGTGTCTCTAAATCTCAAAGCAAATACTATAGCGACAAGTTCTAAATCATGTACTGGATAGTTCATCTCGTGAGACCTTAATTATCTTGATGCATAGGCTATCACTTTGCCATACTACATCAACACACATCCCAATCCTTAATGTGAAGCATCACTGTATATTACATATCCACTAGTTCCCGTAGGAATAGTCAACATCAGTGTTGTAGTCGACTGATGTTTCAGTTCCTCAAAACTTCTTTGTCAATCATCATTTCATCTAAAAGGCACATTCTTTCTTAAAAGTTTTGTCACTGAAAACCCCTCAATAAACCTTCTGTAATAACTAGTTAATCCTAAGAAACTCCGGATCTCAGTCACATTTCTTAAAGCTTCCCACTTCATCACTGCTTCTATTTTCTTCAGGTCTACCTGTATGCCATGTCCAGATACAGTATGACATAATTATCAATAAACACAATCACAAAGTGATCTAAATAAGATTGAAATACCTTATTTATCAAAGGCCAAGGTATTAGTCAATCCAAACAGCATCACCAAAAACTCAAAGTGCCCATATCTTATTCTAAATGCACTTTTTGATACATCAACCTCAGTTATTTTCAACTGATAATATCCCGATCTCAAATCTAACTTTATGAATTCCTTAACTCTTTGTAAATGAGTTCTAACACTGAGCCTTGCTAAATGAGTTCTGCCTCTACCTCTGCCTCTATGTGCAAATCTGATATCTTTACTTTGCTGTACAGTTGTCTCTATCACTGTTCCTCCTCTCATTACAGACTGTGGTCCCAAATCTTAAGACAATCTTTGATCTGATGCTCTATAGAGCCATAATGGAAACAAGCTCCAAATAACCTCCAACACTGACCACCATGCTTCTTACCATAATGTTCACAATCAGGCATCTGTTGTAACTGCCCTTTTGACACTGATCCTTTATCTATACTAGTTTGAACAAATCCACCTCTTGGTCTAAACCTTAATTGTCTCGATCTAGTCTAGAATCAAGATGATCTATTTTGGCATTTACTGAAACTTCTGCCAGAATCAGCCTGAGATTTAACCTACCTCTTCCCTCTAAACTCCTGTTTGTTCTCTCCCTGACCGTCTTTTAACAACTTCTCAATTCTGATTGAGGTTGCTCATAGTTTCGTAAAACTACCCAAATTAGAAATAGCTAGCCTTGTTCTGATCTCCATGTTCAACCCTTCCTCAAACCGTCTACATTTGTCTTCCTCAGTTGGGGTCAATGCAGTTGCATACCTCATTAACTCATTGAATCTTATCTCATACTCTGCCACTATGAGTCTGCCTTGCTTCAAATCCATAAATTATTTCATCTTTTTGTCTAGATAAATCTTAGGCATATAATTCTCTCGAAACACCCTCAAAAAATCTTCTCAAGTCAAACTACAAGGTATGATGTTACTGCCAGGGATAGTCCTCCACCATTGGTATGTTAGACCTTATAATAGTGAGACCGCATAATCAAATCTCTCATCAGCCTCACAGTCCATCTGATCGAACACTCTTTCAGCGCTCTCTAACCACCCTTCTGCTTTAGCAGGGTCTGTACTTCCATAGAAGTCTACAGCCCCCTGCTTACTTAGCTTATTGTATCTTCTTTATCACCTCTACAGAATCTCGAAGGCATTTGTGCAAACTCAGGTACAGGAGACTCCCTATTGGCTCCTACTAACTCTATGTCAGCTGACTCTCTAATTTGATCTCCTACAATAGATGACCTATAATAAAAATAATAGTGATTACTATTCGAATCTCTCACTCAATATCATGTATTAATGTCCTTATATGTCCTTATGGATGCCAAACCATGCTCTGATACCAAAATTTATCGCATCCCACTACCATAGAGTACATACCCGAACATCCAGATGATATTCAAGTACATATCATATGACAATGGTATGCTGGATCAAACCTAATCTCCTAAATGGCATCATAAAGAAAACATAATACTTAAAAACCTCATCTCTTCATTTCATTCATAAAGGTTTACATAGTAGACATTAAAACCAATATTTATAACCTTCATAAACAAGTTCTACATGATATAAAAAAAACTACATAGTTATAACTAGAACTCCTCAATTTCCAGCTGACAGACCTTTGAGCCATGTCTAGTCCAAAATGTTCTTCTAGAAGATCTTAGGAATCTAAATCTCCTGTCTCGTATCTAAAAAGCCACATTGCAATTTTTGATGAGTTTGCGAACTCAATGAGCGAACCATCACTAATGATCTCACCCCCAGGCACATACACAAATATCATACCACCAACCAATTTCACAGCATTTTCCATCACAATAAGACATAATGAATGTCATACACATCACATACATTCTTTCAAAACTTGTACAACCCAATCAATCACATTATCATGGCATATCACTTTAACATCACAACTTCTAAATTTCACAAGCATATATTTCATAATCATAAATGCATATACATATGAGACTCCAGATTCGTTATTATTTGTTGTTACTGGGTGCCTTTCAGATACAAATACAGATACTGGCCCATTGGGCTCAGTCAGATATAGAAATCATGAAGCAAAACTCCACATGCAGAATTTTGAGCTTAAAGCTCTTTCAGACTGGCTACTTTGATCACAATGCCTTTAACTGATCATGCATTTAATGAAATGCATCAAATAATAGAATATACCATGAATAGCATTCACATATAATGGATAGATAGAATCTTATATTCATCGGAGCTCAATCCGGCATTCAACTTTCGTTGAGTACTTAGAAATCAATAAAAGTTCAGTAGCAAATAGATATCATTCAAATTTCATATACAAATAGAACACTTCCAATACATTCCCGAATATCAAATTCCTTGGACCTTTAAAGCCAGAAATTCACATACAGATCACAAATAGTTCAATAATTGGGAGTTAAATAGAATCAATCAATCAATCCTAAGAAGATCATCTAGGTTGACTCATAAATGCTCCCTTTAACTTATTGCCTTAAAGTCTTGGCAATGTCTAGAAGCCGTCGCTCGACGTATTCCTCTATATGCAATCATATACATTTATATGTCACTCATGTGCATTTTCATAAGAATAATCAGTCATAAATACATTTATGAATGTATCATGTATCATGCATGTTCAATGACAATTTCTCGGGTATGTTTCTTTAATACTCTTTATAAACAATTTATAACACCTTCAAAACATTCTTTTAATCCTTAATACCTTTTTTCACTTCAATCCTTTCATTCAACATCAATTAAATTCATTTAAGAACTCATTTCAACCTTAATACTTCATATGGAAACATCCTAGCCTTTATTAGTCCAAAAATCACTCAAAAATAACACCCTTTGCATTTCCTCTCGGGTCACGATTGTGTAAGTGCACAATCGTGACTTTCATCTTTCTCAGTAAGGGTTGCGATCGTGCAGGTGCACGATCGTGCCCTACTGCGTTTGTCTTCCTCCTTTCTTCTGTTTATCCAAAATTCACATACATTTTAACAACAAGTTCACTCCAATTTTCTAGATTACTTTACCACAAACACAACATCATTCCATACTCATTCACATAACAATTTGTTTTCATGAAAATATCAAACTCTAATCAATTGATTAAACCTCTTCAACTACATAATATCATTCATGAAACCTATCCTTTTCCATAACATGATATCCATTTTATCAAACAATTCATTATCAAAATTCTATCATTTACAGTTGATGACCTCTTCATTTTTACTTCAGTTTTAGTTCAGTAACTTCAATACATCGTTCAACAATTCATGATTGTTCATAAACTCCAAAACAGTACCTATTCCATATTTTTCCATGTCACATGTTCTGTAATTTTTTTTCCAAATTTTTTTAAGTAGATTTTGGGTCAGATTTGTATGACCATTATGACTTAGACAATGAGGTATTTAGACAAAAACTTTTGCTAATCAAATGTTCTACAATGTTTTAAGTGTCTAATGACATTAATTTCATGTATTTCGGTTTAGTATCATAAAAGTTATAATAAAAAATCTACACACTATTTTCATACCTCGACAGAACACAATTCTCAACTTCAAGACAAATTTCAAAACTCTTAAGCATATATTTCAAATTCTATTCCTTCATGAAAAATGTATCCATATGTCTCTAGTTTACTCTAAATCAAAATCCATCTAATTTGGATATTCACATATCATGTTATGTCCACAATACAGATGCATGTTCAGTAAAAACACTGCATATAACATGCTCCAGCTCACTTCATTGCTAAAATCCTTCATCTTGTT
>JANQAP020000249.1:846353-862465 GCA_026874005.2 Erythroxylum coriaceum
TAATAAATTATAATTTAATAATTTCTAATTTCTAAGAAAAGTTTGAGGTCCAACATTTCTCTCTAGTTAAAGAATTTTGTCCTCGAAATTCTTACCTAAGTCCACAATTAGGTGTGGATACTTCTCCTTCATGGCTTCCAAAGGCTCCCATGTTGCCTCTTCTCTTGCATGGTTTTTCTATAAGACTTTAACCAGCTTCACAGTCTTGTTTCTCAGGACCTTTTCCTTTGAATCTAAAATCTATACTGGTTGTTCTTTATAAGTTAAATCCTCCCTTAATTGAACCTCTGCAGGTTGGACGATGTGTGAAGGATCCAATCTGTATCTCCTCAACATTGATACATGAAAAACATTACGAATCTTGGATAATTCTGGCGACAAGTCTAACTTGTAAACTAGAGGCCCAATCCTTTCAATAATTTCTTAAAGCCTATGTATCTTGGACTGAGCTTGCCCTTTTTACCAAATCTTAAAACTCTTTTCCATAGAGAGCCTCTAAGAAATATTTTATCTCCAACATCGTATTCCCTCTCCTTTTTATGTGAGTTAGTATAACTCTTCATCCTATCTTGAGCTACCTTGAGTTTCTACTTCACCAAATTAATTTTGTTGACTATATCTTGTACCAACTCAGGTTCTAAAAGTCTCTTTTCACCTTCCTCATCCCAACAAATAGGAGTTCTACATCTCCTACCATACAAAGCTTCATAAGGTGCCATGTGAATTCTTGAGTGGTAAGAATTATTATAATCAAACTTAATCAAAGGTAGATGATCATCCCATGAACCTTTAAAGTCCATAACATAAACTCTTAACATTGCCTCCAATGTCCTTATTGTTCTTTCTAATTGACCGTCAGTCTATAGATGGAAAGCTGTGCTAAAATGCAATTTGGTTCCAAAAGCCTCTTACAAACTTTCCCAGAATCTGGAGGTGAATCTAGGATCTCTATCTGAGACTATAGAAATCAAAATCCCATGATGTCCGATTATTTCATCTATATATTTCTTAGCCAAAGCATTCAAAGAATCGATTTGTCTAATTGGCATGAAATGTATTGACTTAGTTAACCTATCGATAATTACCTATATTGCGTCATGCTTCGTGCTGGTCCTTGGTAACCCATCAAGAAATCCATTGTAATCTTTCCCACTTCCATTCTGGAATAGACAAGGGCTTAAGTATACCGATGAGTTCTTGATGTTCCGTTTCGACTTGTTAGCATACCAAGCATTTTCCAATATACTCTGCAACATCTTTCTTCATTCCTCTCCACCAAAAGTGTTCTTTTAAATCCTTATACATTCTTGTACTCCTCGGATGCATTGCATATGGAGCATTGTGTGCCTCATCAAGAATTTCGTCCTTTAACTATTGCATATTAGGAATACATAATCTGTTGCCTATCACCTTCAATCCATCTTCTCTTATCACTATTTCAGAGGGCTTAACATTTTTAATTTCTTCTCTGAGCTTGCTCAAGTACTCATCTTGTTCCCACAATTCCTTAATCTTCTCATTCAATACTAGCCTTATTCTAAAATTAGCTAATATATAACCATATTCGGCTTGCCTCAATGTCACCTGAAGTTTGGCTAATTCCTTCAACAAAAGAAGATATATCGTCTTCACATGTGCCATAGTGGATTTCCTACTCAATGCATCCAGTACTACATTAGCTTTCCCCGGGTGGTAGTTTATCATCAAGTCATAATCCTTCAGTAGTTCTAACTACCTTCTTTACCTCAAATTTAACTCTTTTTGGCTTATCAAATATTTTAGGCTCTTATAGTTAGTAAATACCCTGGTGGTGACTCCATATAAGTAATGTCTCCATATTTGCAATGCAAAGATTATGCTAGCCAACTCTAAGTCATGTGTGGGATAATTCATCTCATAAGATTTTAATTGCTTGGAAGCATAAGCAATCACTTTATTTCCTTACATCAACACACACCCCAATCTTTTCCTTGAGGCATCACTATATACTATGTATCCATCACTACTAGATGACAAAGTCAGAATTGGTGCAGTTGTGAGCCTATGCTTCAATTCCTCAAAACTCTTCTGACATTCTTCTATCCATACAAACTTCTGACTCTTACTTGTTAATTTAGTGAGTGGGACTGCTATCATGGAAAAGCCTTCTACAAATCTTCTTTAACAACCAGCTAAACCCTACAAACTCCTTACTTCTGCTACATTCTTGGGTAATTCCCATTTAACTATAGCTTCTATTTTCCTTGGATCAACATGTACTCTTTTTTCTAAAATTACATATCCAAGAAACACCATTTCCTTTAACCAAAATTCATATTTATCAAATTTGGCATACAACTTTCTCTTCCTCAATGTCTTCAAGGCAATCCTTATGTGTTCTTCATACTCCTTGTCACTCTTGGAATGAACCCATATATCATCGATACAGAATATGATAAATTGATCTAAGAAAGACTTGAAGACTTTATTTATTAAGTCCATGAAGGTTGTAGGGGCATTAGTTAATCCAAAGGGCATAACTAAAAACTCAAAATGCCCATATCATGTTTTGAAAGCAGTCTTTGACACATCATACTCCTTTATTCTCATTTGATGATAACCTGATCTCAAGTCTATCTTAGAGTAGACTTTTTCTCCTTGCAATTGATCAAACAAATCATTTATACGTGGAAGAGGATATATATTTTTAATGGTGACATGATTGAGCTTCCTATAGTCCACACACATCCTCAAGGACTCATTTTTTTCTTCATAAAAAGAATCGGAGCTCCTCATCTTTCTTCTTCATAAAAGGAATCGTAGCTCCCCAAGATGAAGAGCTAGGCCTAATAAAACCTTTCTCCAATAGCTCTTCTAACTGCTCTTTAAGCTCCTTCAATTCTGCCAGAGCCATTCTATAAGATGGAATTGATATTGGTGTAGTACTTGAAAGAAGCTCTATGGTGAACTCAATCTCTCTAGGTGGTGGTAGTCCTGGTAATTCCTCTAGAAAGACATCTAAAAATTCCCTGACCACAGGAATATCTTCTAATTTTGCTCCATCTACTTTTGTGTCTACCACATATGCCAATAATGCTTTACATCCTTTCCTCATCATTTTCTCTACTGTTAAAGTCGAAATAAGTCTGAGTGGGCTTGCTTTCCTGTCTCCTATAAACATCACCTTTTCCCCTTTGTCTAACTCAAACTCTACTGTCTTCTATTTACAATTCAAATTGGCATTGTATTTTTCTAAAGTATCTATGCCCAAAATCACATCTAATCCCTTCATCTTCAATGGCATTAAATCCGCCACTAATTTTACTTCACCAATGTATATTTCGCACTCTTGATAGATATGACTAATAATGATATACTGGCCAATTAGGGTACTAATCATCAAAGGACTATCTAATGGACTCAAATTTCTACCATGCAAAATCATACTTGATGAAATAAATGAGTGGGTAGACCCCTGATCAATCAAAATAATAATATCATCATTAAATAATTTAACCACATCAGTCATAACCTCTGGAGTTGCAAATACCCTAGCTGGTGTTTGTCCCCTAGGTCTTCCTGGAGGATTCATTTTTTTTGCTGCACTAAAACTGCCCACTTTAGTTGCAGACTCCACTCCCACAGTCTCAACCCTTTTTGGAGCTTGCATCTGAATTCCCTCTTTTCTAGCATATTGCGGACACTCTTTAGCCATATGTTCTTTTTCTCCACAGTTGAAACAAGCTCCAGTCAGCTTATAACATTCCCCTTTATGGAATTTGCCACAATGATCACATTTGGGAATGGATGGCCTATCCCCCTCTCCTCTTCTACTGCCTCCAATGGTTGAGGTTTGATGAGACATGGTTCTCATCAGTTTGGGCCTACTTGCACCACTACTCCTAACCTAAATGGTGTGGGGAAAGTCCTGACACTCCTTTTTGGCATAGGAGCACTACCTCCCCTTCTGAGCTGTTCTCTTCCTTTCCTCTTTCTATTCACTGCACACTTTATATTTTCCACATTCTCAACCTTTAAAGCAGCTTCTACTAGTTGTTAGAAGTCACAGAAATTTTACACTACCACTTTTTCTTTGATGGCCAAATGCAATCTTGCTTTAAACCTTCAGCACTTAGCCGCTTCTTTCATAACCATCTCAGCTGCGTATTGGGACAATTGTGTAAATCTGCGCTCATATTCACTCACCGTCATCTCCCTCTGGGTAAGACTCAGAAACTCCTTCTACTTCTGCTGGACATACACCTCAGATAGATATTTCTTCTTATAAGTAGCTTGGAAATCCTTCCATATCAACATTGGTCGTTTTATCTGACTTCTTGGTACACTTTCCCACCAATGCAAGGCATCTCCCTATAATAGACTTGCAGCATACACTACCCTTTCATCATCCTCACAGTCCATCTGTTCCAATATTCTTTCTGTCTTCCTCCACCAAGTTTCAGCTTCCTCTGGATCAGTTGTTCCATAAAAGTCCACTGCACCATACTTCCTTAGCTTGTCAAATTGTCTCCCTTTCTTATCTGGGGTTGGGGTAGAAGTTTATGGAATCTAACCCATGGCTTGGACAAAAGCTTGAGCAAAGGCTTGGAATAGTCTAGGATTAAAAGGATTAGGCACTTGCTCAAGAGGAAGAGATGACTCAGGTATTTGTGGTCGAAAGGGCTTACTATCCTGCCCTACAATCGCCTTAGCAATCGCTGTAACTATCGACTCATTAGTACTTTCCTCTCTTGGTGGAGAATCAGGTGCAGTAGATCCTTGCAAAACTCCTCGTGCCCTTCTATGAGGTGGCATTTTACTCCTTCAATTTACATATTAACAATTAGCTTACATTTCATTTTAATCTTATTTCCTACATGTATGCTTGATGTGTATGTCATTTAATGTAATCCATCAATTCAACACTGCAAACAATTAACTCAGCAATGCAAACAATTTATCACACATCATAATAGTCCATGCTATAACATATTCTAAGCCTAGGAATCTTTGAAAACTGTGGGCTTTGATATCAAAGACATTAGGCCGGGGTCTTAGTTACATTATTTCCTAGTGACAGTACGCTAAGGTTGGCTGACTAAAAAAAATAAAAAGAAGCCACAATTAACATCTAATAATAAAAGAAGTCACAGTTGGGAGTAAAACAAATAAATGAACCTTTAATAATAAATGAAGTCACGGTGTTGACTTAATAAAGGGTATTAATAATAATAAAAAGGAAAAAGTCACGGTCGGGACTTAAAAGGTCATGACCGTGCTTCTCAATGGGAGAGAGATGTTCGCGATCGTGCGCAAACACGATCGTGCATGAAGGGCTCAGACACGATCGCGCATGTACATGATCGTGGACTCCCTTTTAAAAAATATCAAACACAATCGTGCATATGCACGGTCGTGCAACCCTATTAAACAAGGGGTTGGTCACAATCATGCATTTGCATGATCGTGCATCCTTGATGCACTCACTTACTTGTAAAGCTCATATCTCTCAATTTTGTTGTCCAAAAATTACAAATTTTATGTCATTGGAAAGCTAAGAGAATAAGTTACAACTTTTATGAAGATAACTTTGTCTAATTCTAATTGCATTAATACAGTTTATTCGTGGCACTAAGGACACAATTTCTGCCCCCTTTTTCTCTACTGCCTATTATATATTTTCACAAAACTAAATGACCCAAATCCAACAAGCACAAGTCATACATACAAAAATTCAAACATAATAGACTCCCAACACAACCATTTATTTAAGAACAAAATATCCAAAAGTCATCAAACAACTCACAATTTTATTCCTAATCGAAATTAACAACTTAACAGAGAAGAAAATTTGAACATGCTTAAAAGACAAATTCTTCAACTCTTTTTTCATTTCCTAAATAAAACAAAGTTTCATTTCTCAAACAATGCAGAGTTTATACAAAATTTAATTACATATCATAAGCCACATCATTAGCATAATACAAAACATATAAGAAGGCTCATTTTTGATATATTTCTAAACCACCAAAAGTATCTAAACTAACTTGGTTACAGGAGATAAGTTTTTGATAAGTTTTGCTCAAAAATTCAAAGCGAAATGCACACATATAATGGTTTGAGAGAATCCTATGGAACGAAATGGCAAAACTGAAGTTTACACCATGAATGAAATGAGTCTGTTTCTTGGGAGCTCATATGTCACAAGCGGGCATCCAGGAGAAGACTTTAAGTCAATGTGCACGTGACGAACGAAATGATATCTATCTTACCCACACATAAGCAAATTTTGATGCTCACACATTTAATTACATATTCATTCTTTCATGTTTTTTTTTGCACTTTCTGTTTTTCATCAATACAAAATGCAATGAAATCTTTCAAGCATAACAAGTTAACAAATCCCAATCCATTTTTCGCACATTCACAATGATTCAAAGTCTAGCGAATAAGCATACATATATGCAAATAAATCAGTCCATCCTCATAACAACTATAAAAGTATTACCCACCTAATTAATAATAACTCCAACTTAAGTTCACCTTTCCTCTTGCTCTTGGTTTTGATTTTCTTAATTCCCTTCAAACAAACAAACTTTCATTCCAACTAATATACTATAGAAAATACCTAAAACTCTAATATCAAAAAATAAGCTTAGACTTAACCTACTCATGATTTATTTAAGTTAGAATACCAAAAAAAAATCTAGCTAAAAATCTATGAAAAACTAAGAAAATGGATTTCTTGGTTCTCTTCTTTCTCCCTTCATATTTAGCACACAAAAACTCATTTTCTCTAATTCCTTCTTCTACCAAAATAGGAAAAAAAGATAGAGAATACCTAAAATCTAGCACCCTACCATCGTAAAGTACATACTCAAACATTCAGAGGATATTTAAGTACAGATCCTATGACAATGGTATGCTGGATCAAACCTAATCTCTTAAATAGCATCATAAAGAACACTTCCATTGCATTCAACTTTCGTTGAGTATTCAGAAATCAGTCAGAGTTTAATAGCAAATAGATATCACTAAAATTTTCAAATGCAATTAGAACATTTCCAATGCATTCCCAAATATCAAACTCCTTGGACCTTTAAAGTCCGAAATTCACATACAGATCACAAACAGTTCACTAATTGGAAATTAAATAGAATCATTCAATCAATCCTAGGAAGATCATCTAAGTTGACTCACAAATGCTCCCTTTAGCTTATTGCCTTGAAGTCTCGGCAATGTCTGGAAGCGATCGCTCGACGTGCTCTTTTATATGCAATCATATGCATTTATATGTCACTCATGTGCATTTTCATAAGAATAATTAGCCATAAATACATTTATGAATGTATCATGTATCATGCATGTTCAATGACAATTTCTTGCGTATGCTTCTTTAATACTCTTCATAAGTAATTACAACACCTTCAAAAAATTCTTTTAATCCTTAACCCTTTTATTCACATTAATCCCTTCATTCAACATCAATTAAATTCATTTAAGAGTTCATTTAAACCTACAATCCTCATATGGTAACATCCTTACTAGAATTAGGTTGAAAAACATCCAAAAAATCACCCTTTGTTAAAGCCTCTCGGGTCACGATCGTGCCTGTGTGCAATCATGACTTTTCTTCTTCTTTGCAGAGTTACGATTGATCGTGACTTCCATCATTTTTTAGCAGATTCGTGATCATGCAGATGTACGATCATGACTTTCTGTGTTTTCTTCCTTCTTTCTTGCCATTTTTGACCTAGAAACAAAAGTTTTTAGGCAACACTTTCTCTAATTAAATTTTTCTCTATTTCTTAAGTTTCTAATGACATCAAATTCATACATTTTGGTTCAGTATCGTGCAAGTTATAATCAAAATACTCTATACTATCCTCATACCTCGACAGAACACAATTCTCAACTTAAAGCCAAATTTCAAGATTCTTAAGGACATAATTCAAATTCAATTCCTTCATTAAAAATGTAGCAATATGTCTTTAGTTTACTCCAAATCAAAATACATCCAATTCGGATATTCATAGGTTAAGTTATGACCAAAATATAGATTATGTTCAATAAAACACTGCATATAACATACTCCAACACAATTCATTTTAAATGTTCTATTACTTCTCTATCATTTCTCTATCCTTTCATGTTGATGATTCAGTTATATCTTGATTTTCAATTAAGTAATCTCTATACACAATTCACAAGTTCAAAAATAATCACAATAGAAAAACAGAACCTAATTCATACTTTTACGTATCACATTTTCTGCACTTCACTAATCCTTATTTAACTTCAATTATCACAATCCTTTACACACTTTCTGCACATTTTCTACTAATTTAACTCCTTCATCACTTTACTTATATCTTAGAAATTGCTTCGTCCTACACCACTCAT
Organism: Erythroxylum coriaceum; assembly: GCA_026874005.2. Classification (NCBI taxonomy): domain Eukaryota; kingdom Viridiplantae; phylum Streptophyta; class Magnoliopsida; order Malpighiales; family Erythroxylaceae; genus Erythroxylum; species Erythroxylum coriaceum. The sequence goes on from JANQAP020000249.1 coordinate 854,736, forward strand.
GCATGCATCCATTCATCTTGCTACAACATTCACGCATGCATCCATTTTCAAACATTAAATCATCATCAAAAGTCATTTACACTACCATAAAACTCAAAGCATAACTTACTTGTCTTAAGCTTCACTCTCTTTAGTAAAATTCCAGAAATGGGGTGAAAGCAAATGAGAGTTTTCAGCAACAATCGAAAACCCCAAATAGTTGAAGACTTTGTAATGTGTATTAAGTAACCACCAAAGACATATGAACAAGTTAGGATTCGGTGATGGATAAGCAAGAAGGGAGGTTTTGGTGATGGAGAATTTCGGTGAAGCCAAAGAAAGGAGCTGCAGAAACATATTTCCTAAATGACTAGGTGGCTTCATTATGCAATGCCATATGTCTCTCATGCATGTCTTACATTTGTCTTCATGTGAAGCTCCCAAATGTCACTTAGCTATTGCTCCACTTATCACATAGTAACTTGTCCAATTGTCACGCATTCACTAGTCCATTTGTCACACTTCTATTTGTCTTTTATTTCTATATTTTTCCTAGTCTAAAAATATTCCAAATATTTAGAAATTTCCAAAATGTCCAAAATGTCTCCAAAAATACAAAATTAAATTCCAATACACACCAATTCAATTTTTAAGACAATTAATCTATAATTCACACTTTAATCATATTAAAATCACTTATACCCAGAAAATGTGGATGAATGCATGTACAATTATTTTCATGAGTGATAACATTATTCACGTGTAGCTGTATGCCATATAATGCATGAAATGCACTTCTAAATTCTCAACAAACTCTCATATATAGTATCCTAGGGTTCTAACCCTAATCATGGGATAATGGGATGTTACAATTCTCCCCTCCTTAAGAAATTTTGTCCTCGAAATTCTTACCTGATTGACGAAACAGGTAGGGATATTGCTTTTTCATATGCTCATTTATTTCCCAAGTCGCTTCCTCACTCAAGTGATTTTTCCATAAGACTTTCACTAATGGAATTTCCTGATTCCTCAACTGTTTTATATGATATCCCATTGTCTTGACTGACTCCTCAACATAACTTAGATTACTAGCAATTTCAATCTCTTAAGCCGATAATACATGCATCAGATCATATCTATACCTCCTAAGTATGCTCACATGAAAAACATTGTTTATCTGAGACATTTCACTCAATAAGGCTAATCTGTACGCCAATGGTCATACCCTCTCTATAATCTCATAAGGACCAATGTACTTAGGGCCCAACTTGCCCTTCTTGCCAAATCTCAACACTCCTCACCAAGGCGAGACTCTCATAAATACTTTGTCTCCCATACTGTATTCCATATCCTTTCTGTGCTGATCAACATAACTCTTCTGTCTATTTTGTGCTGCTTTTATTTAGCTTCGAATCAATTTTATTCAATCCATAGTATCTTGTATCAATTCTGGGCCTTCTATCATTCTCAAACCTTCCTCATCCCAATATAGAGGCTATCGACATTTTCTACCATACAATGCCTCATAAGGTGCCATTCTAATACTACTATAGTAGTGGTTGTTATAAGCAAATTCAATCAAAGCTATGTACTGATCCCAAGCTCCTTGAAACTTTAATAGATATGCTTTAAGCACATCCTTAACAGTTTTGATTATCCTCTCACTCTGCCCATCTGTTTAAGGATGAAAAGCAATACTAAAGTTCAACTTTATGCCCAAAGTTGTCTATAAGCTACCCCAAAATCTTGAGATAAATTTGAGATCTCTATTCGACACAATGGACACTGGAACCCCATGTAATCCCACTACTTCATTCACATATCTCCGAGCTAACTAATCTAGTGAGTTATTCTCTCGCACTGGCAAGAAATGAGCTAACTTGGTCAATCTAGCAATAATGACCCAAATGGCATCAAGTTGCCTCGGAGTCCTTGGTAAGCCTGTAATAAAATCCATTGTGATTCTCTTCCATTTCTACTATGGAATAGGCAATGATTGTAGCTTACTAATTGGAGCTTGATGCTCTACTTTGATCTTTTGGCAAGTCAATCATTTAGCCACATATTCAGCCACTTGCTTTTTCATCCCTGACCACCAAAAATATTGCTTCAACGTGTTATACATCTTGGTAATACTAGGATGCATAGCATAAACTGCTACATTTGCTTCCTCTAGAATTTCCTTTCTCAATTCACCCACATCAGGCACACACAACCTCTGTTTTAATCATAATGTTTCACCTCTCAATTTAAATTTAGAATTTGTATTCATCTTAATCTTCTCAATCAGTTTCACCATTTCAGGATCTTTACTCTAAGCTCTTCTAATTCTATCATACAATATCAGTCTCAACTTTAGTGTGGCTATCAATGCTTCATCTTGCCCTAATTTCAATTTAACATTTAATGCTCTTAATTGAACTAGGTTAGGCATCCTCAATAATTGTATTTGAGCCACATTGCTATTAGATTTCCTACTTAATGCATTAGCTACCGCATTAGCTTTGCCAGGATGATACTCAATTGTACAATCATAATCTTTCAATAACTCTATCTATTACCTCTGTCTCATATTCAACTCTTTCTAACTCAATAGATATTTCAAACTTTTATGATCAGTAAATACCTGAAAAATTTCACCATACAAGTAGTGTCTCCAAATCTTCAAAGAAAATACTACAGTGGCAAATTCTAAATCATGTACCAGATAGTTCATCTCATGAGACCTTAATTATCTCGATGCATAGGCTATCACCTTGCCATACTACATCAACACACATCCCAATCCTTGATACGAAGCATCACTGTATACTACATAACCACCAGTTCCTGAAGGAATAGTCAACACCAGTGCTATAGTCAATTGATGTTTTAGTTCCTTAAAACTTCTTTAACAATCATCATTCCATCTAAAAGACACATTCTTTCTCAGAAGTTTAGTCAAAGGGGCTGAGATCAATGAAAACCCCTCGACAAACCTTCTATAGTAACCAGCTAATCCTAAGAAACTCTGGATCTCAGTCACTGCTTCCCACTTCATCACTGCTTCTATTTTCTTTAGGTCTACTTGTATGCCGTGTCCAAATACAATATCACCCAAGAATACTACTTGATCAAGCCAAAATTCACATTTACTGAACTTGTCATACAACTGTTTCTCCCTCATTATCTGTAGAACCAATCTCAAATGTTCTGCTTGTTCTTCTCTACCCTTCGAGTACACCAAAATATCATCAATAAACATGATCACAAAGCGATCTAAATAAGATTGAAATACCTTATTCATCAAGGCTATAAAACTACCGGGGCATTAGTCAATCTAAATGGCATCACCAAAAATTTGAAGTGCCTATTTCTTATTCGAAATGCACTCTTTGGTGCATCAGTCTCAGCTATTTTTAATTGATAATATCCCGATCTCAAATCTAACTTTATGAATACCTCAGCTCCCTATAACTGATCAAGCAAGTCATCAATCCTTGGCAATGGGTACTTATTCTTAACTATTACCCGATTTAACTGCCGATAATCAATACATAACCTCAGAGTCCCATCTTTCTTTTTTACAAACAATATCGGAGGTCCCCAATGTGACACACTGGTTCTAATAAAACCTTTTTCCAACAACTCTTGTAACTGGGTCTTTAGTCCCTTCAGTTCCATAGGTGCCATCCTATATGGAGGAATTGATATAGGAACGATACCTGGAACAAGATCAATGGTAAACTCTGTCTCCCTTTCTAGGGGTAAACCTGGTAGTTCAGCAGGAAACACATCTAGGAAATCCTTAACAATAGGAATATCCTTAATAGTTAGTTCATTCCGGGTATCAACTACGTGGGCTAGATATGCCTCACATCCACCTCAGATTAATCTCAAAGCACTCATGAATGAAATTAGTCAGGCTGGCACTGCCTGACTAACTCCTCAAAACATAACTCTCGGCTGATTAGCGGATTCAAGAACTACCTCCTTAGTATAACAGTTCATCACCACCCTATGAGCAGTGGGCCAATCCATGCCTAGAATAATATCTATTTTCTTTAACTATAATGCAATCAAATCAACTTCTAACTCTGCCTGATCAATCTGAACTGTACACCCCTTACATACCTCACTAATTACTATAGTAGTTCCTACTAGAGTACTCACCACTAAACCACGATTCATCATTTCTCTCTTACAATACAGTCTAGATGCTAGATGCGGTGCGATGAATGAATGTGTAGACCCTAGATCTACCAATGCAAATGCTTTAAAATTAAAAACATTCAACACACCTACTATCACATATGGGGAGTTCTACGCCTCCTGTCTGGTAATGGTGTAGACCCTGGCCTGAGATTGCGGTTGATTACTCCGTACCTCGGTCCTAACACTGGGTCCTGCCGATTGAGTTCTGCCTCTACCTCTACCTCTAGGTATAGATCCGATAGCTCTACTTTGCTGTACAGTTGTCTCTGTCACTGTTCCTCCTCTCATTATAGACTGTGGTCCCAAAGTCTTGGGACAATCTCTAATCTGATGCTCTATAGAGCCACATCGAAAACAAGCTCCCAATAGCCTCAAACACTGACCACCATACTTCTTACCATAATGTTCACAATCTAATATCTGTTGTGACTGCCGTCTTAACACTGATGCTCTACCTATACCAGTCTAAACAGATCGACCGCTTGGTCTAAACCCTAATTGTCCCGATCTAGTCTAGAATTGAGACGATCTATTCTGGCATTTACTGAAGCTTTTGCCAGAATCAGCCTGAGATTCAACCTGCCTCTTCCCTCTAAACTCCTGTTTGTACTCTCCCTGATCATCTTTTAACAACTGCTCAATTCTGAGTAAGGCTGCTCTTAGTTCGGTAAAACTACCCAAATTAGAAAGAGCTAGCCTTGTTCTGATCTCTATATCCAACCCATCCTCAAATCGTCTACATTTGTCTTCCTCAGTTGGGGTTAATGCAATAGCATAACTTATTAACACATTGAATCTTATCTCATATTTGCCACTGTAACACTGCCTTGTTTCAAATCCATAAATTCTTTTGTCTTTTTGTCCAAATAAATCTTAGGCATATAAATCTCTCAAAACACCCTCAGAAAATCTTCCTTTATCAAACTACAGGGTTTGGTGTTACTGCCTGGAATATCTTCCACCACTGATATGCTGGACCTTGTAGTAGGGAGATTGCATAATCAAATCTCTCGTCAGCCTCACAGTCCATCTGATTGAACACTCTTTCAGTTCTCTCTAACCACCCTTCTGCCTCAGGAGGGTCTGCACTTCTGTAGAAATCCACAGCCCCCTACTTTCTCAGTTTATCGTATCTTCTTTCTCGCATCTCTGAAATTCTTGGAGGCATTTGTGCAAACTCAGGTATTGGAGACTCCTTATAGGTTCCTACAGACTTTATGTCAGTTGACTCTCCAATTTGATCTCCTACAACAAATGACCTGCAAGAAAATAGTAATGATTATTATCCGAATCTCTCACTCAATATCATGTATAAAAGTCCTTATATGTCCCTATGGATGCCAAACTATGCTCTGATACCAAAAATTTATAGCACCCCACCACCGTAGAGTACATACCTGAACATCCAGAGGATATTTAAGTACATATCCTATGACATGGTATATTGGATCAAACCTAATCTCTTAAGTGGCATCATAAAGAAAACACAATACTTAAAAACCTCATCTCTTCATTTCATTCATAAAGGTTTACATAGAAGACATTAAAATCAATATTTACAACCTTATACACAAGTTCCACATATCATATGTAAACTACTTAAAATAACTACAATTCCTTAAATTCCAGCTGACAGACCTTTGAGCCATATCTTTATCCAAAATGTTCTTCTAAAAGATCTTAGAAATCTAGGTCTCCTGTCTCGTACCTGAAAATATCAATGTTGTAATTTTGAATGAGTTTTACGAACTCAATGAGCGAACCATCATTAATGATCTCACTCTAGGCAAACACACACATATAATACAACCAACTAATTTCACAACATTTTCCAACATAATAAGACATAATGAATGTCATACACATCACATACATTCTTTCAGAACTTGTACAACCAAATCATTCACATTATCATAGCATATCCTTTTAACATCACAACTTCAGAAAAGATTTCACAAACATATGTTTCATAATCATAAATATACAAATGCAGATGCACATGAGACTCCAGATTTGTTATTATTTGTTGTGACAGAGTGCCTTCAAATATAGATATAGATACTAGCCCATTAGGCTCAGTTAGATACAGAAATCATGGAGTAAAGCTCTATGTGTAGAATTCTGAGCTTATAGCTCTTTCAGGCTGGCTACTCTGATCACAACACCTTTAACTGATCATGTATTTAATGAAATGCATCAGATAATAGAATATGCCATGATTAGCATTCATATACGATGCACAGGCAGAATCTTATAGTCATCAAACCTTAGTCCAGCATTCAACTTTTGTTGAGTATTCAGAAATCAATCAGAGTTTAGTAGTAAACAGATATCATTAATTTTCAGATGCAATTAGAACACTTCTAATGCATTCCGGAATATCAAACTCCTCAAACCTTTAAAGTCTAAAATTCACATATAGATCACAAACAGTTCACTACTTGGAAATTAAACATAATCAGTCAATCAATCCTAGGAAGATCATCTAGGTTGACTCATAAATGCTCCCTTTAGCTTATTGCCTTGAAGTTTGACAATGTCTAGAAGTAGTCGCTCGATTTGCTCCTCTATATGCAATCATATACATTTATATATCACTCATATGTATTTTCATAAGAATAATCAGTCATAAATACATTTATGAATGTATCATGTATCATGCATGTTTAACAACAATTTCTCGGGTATGTTTCTTTAATACTCTTTATAAGCAATTACAACACCTTCAAAACATTCTTTTAATCCTTAATACCCTTTTATTCACTTTAACCCCTTCATTCAACATCAATTAAATTCACTTAAGAGTTCATTAAAACCTACATGCCTCATATGGTAACATCTGTACTAGAATAAGGTTGAAAAACATCTAAAAGATCACCCTTTGTTAAAGCCTTTTGGGTCGCGATCGTGCCTGTGCACGATCACAACTTTTCTTCATCTTTGTAGAGTCACGATCGTGCAAATGCACGATCGTGACCTACTATGTTTTCTTCTTTCTTTCTTGCCATTTTTACTTTCTTCTCATCAAATGTTCCTCTATGTCTTACTTTTATAGTGACATCAAATTCATACATTTTGGTTCATTATTGTGGAAATTCTAATCAAAATACTCCATACTGTTCTCATACGTCGACAAAACACAATTCTCAACTTAAAGCTAAATTTCAAGACTTTTAAGGATAGAATTCATATTCGATTCCTTCATGAAAAATGTATCCATATGTCTCTAGTTTATTCAAAGTCAAAATCCATCCAATGTGGATATTCACAGATCAATTTATGGCTAAAATATCGTTGTATGTTTAGTAAAACACTGCATATAACATACTCCAACACAATTCATTGTCAATGTTATATTACTTCTCTATCATTTCTCTATCCTTTCACGTTGATGATTCAGTTATACCTTAATTTTCAATTCAGTAATCTATGAACACAATTCACAAGTTCAAGAATAATCACAACACAAAAACAGAACCGAATTCATACTTTTACATATCACATTTTCTGTACTTCACTAATCTTCATTTAACTTCAATTATCACAATCCTTTATAC
>JANQAP020000249.1:979292-990612 GCA_026874005.2 Erythroxylum coriaceum
CTATATGAGGTGAAACAATTTCTCTCAAAGAATTTTGATATGAAAGATATAGGTGAGGCATCTTATGTCATTGGCATTAAGATCCATAGAGAAAGATCTCGAGGCATTTTGGGTTTGTCTCAAGAAATCTATATCAACAAAATTTTAGAGAGATTTCGGATGAAAGATTATACACTAAGTGTAGCACCCTTAGTGAAAGGTAATAGATTCAATTTGAATCAATGTCCGAAAAATGATTTGGACGGAAACACATAGAGAACATTCCATATGCTTCAGCTATTGGAAGCCTTATATATGCTCAGGTCTGCACCAGACCTGACATCGCATATGCTGTTGGAATATTAGGTAGATATCAGATTAACCCAAGTGTTGACCACTTTAAAGCTACAAAGAAGGTTATGAGATATCTTCAAGGTATAAAAGACTACATGCTTATGTACAAGCGAACTGAGAACCTAGAAGTAGTTGGATTATCCGATTCAGACTTTGCTGGCTGCATTGATTCAAGAAAATCAACATTTGGTTATATTTTTATGGTAGTTGGTAGAGCTATATCTTGGAGAAGTGCCAAGCAAATCCTAATTGCTACTTTTACTATGAAAGCTGAGTTCGTATAATGTTTTGAGGCCACTTCGCATAGTGTATGGTTGAAGAGTTTTATATCTAGGCTTAGAGTTATTGATTCAATTTCTAAGCCGTAAAAGTTGTACTCTGACAACTCAGCTGCGGTTTTTATGGCTAAAAATAACAAGAGTGAAAATCGAAGTAAGCATATCAACATTAAGTATTTAGCCATAAGAGAACGTGTTAAGGAAAGGAAAGTTGTCATTGAGCATATTAGCACTGACTTGATGATTGTGGATCCTTTAACTAAAGGCATGCCACCTAAGGAGTTTAAGGATCACGTAGTGCGAGTGAGACTTGGTTCCATAATGTGATTTTTATTATACATTTGTTGCTTCAATGGAACTCTTATTTAATTTGATGTTTTCTCATATGGTTTTATGCACGTATATTTAATTGTTTAAAGAAATATCATTTAGTTCAGACCTAGAATAAACATATGGTTTATTCATTAAGTTTAAGGGCACTTCATATATTGTAATACATGGAAGATAATACTCGCTATAAGAAGACCTATCGCCATGATTTATATATTTAGGTTCTTGTTATGTTTGATGTTGAGTTAAATGGACCAAGTGAGAGAATATATGATTTTTCTCGAAATCTTGGGATATCTTACCGTTCAAAATATGGTATATTTAATAGTTTAACCCATTAATCACGCAAACGCCTATACATCATCATTTTCATCTTTTGTTATGGGCAGAGATGATGAAGCGATAAAGATATATATTTTTAGGTCCCTATCTTTGGCTTCACGCAACAATAATTGAACACCATTGAATTGTAGAGATTAGAGGTTTGAAGATTAAAAAATTTTCTCATTTCGATCGTTAGATGTTGCTAGACAGATCTTGCTAGACAGATCTTGTAAGCAATTGTTGGAGCTATTAATTAATTTTTCTGTTATGCTTTCGCTTGCCAAATAGTCATTTATATAGCATGTAGTTTGATCATATGTAATGAGTTTCGTCTTTAAGATGCAAGCTTCAGTTTTACCTTTTTGAACAATACTCGGATTAGAATTGAAAATAAAGTCATTTCCAATCACATCATCTATCTTAAACACAACCTGCATGAATTCCATTCAAATCAGATGGACAAAGGGAAGCTTCCATCCCATCAAAGCAAAATATCACGCATCACATCCATATCATGTCACGCAACCCTTGCAAGCCTTCCTTGCTTCCTTACTCATGATTATGATAGGAAAAAAAGCATTAGCAAACAAAACTCCTTTTTCAGTTTCCTACACAGAGAAGCCATATCCAACACAAGAGCAACCCCTCTCAAAGCCAACATGGGTACGTGTTGAAACTCCCGAGGAATAAACAGAGAGAGTTGGTAACCATCCATATTTCCATCCTGTTCGAAACCGAAACAGCAGTGGTTTATTCTTTTGAATGGCGAGTGTTTTCAACGCTCGTTTTAATAAGCGCTTACGATAACAACAAGTACACCACCCAAAGGCCAAAACCCTTTTGGCTTTTTTTGCTTCTTTCTTCACAAAGTTTACGTTGCAACTTTAGCAGAGAGAGGTGTATTTATTTGCAGGTGTCTAATGCTTTCCTTGCATGCCCGAGAGCAAAGAGAAAGATGCTCACTTGACCGGTTCCGGTCTTGTCTTTCATTTCATAATAACTAAATCCCGCGAATAATTTCACTTTTTTGTTTATGTCATAAATGCCCTCTTGCTCGCACCTTTAACTGCCCTTATATACATCAATCGTTTTCCGTTTTTGCCCTTGGTTTTTAGACATAAATAATAAAGTCAGCATAAAATGTGTACCCTTATTTTGTTCCTTCTCGCTTATAGGTTAAGGGATTTTTTTTAATAGAGTAATTGATCTTTTGTCTATTTGCAGACTGCACCATGATTTTTTGTTTCCTCTACAAATCAGGATTTGAGATTCTTTTATAAATACCGCAATCAGGAGGAGGAAGTTTGATTCAATATTGTAGGATTTGTATGTTAGCATGTAATCATATTTGTTTACTTTCATTAATTGATTTTTTTTTTTGTGGCCACAAGAATAAACTTATAACCAGCATATCAAGAATCTAAATTCTTGTGTAGCATGTTTGAGTGATAGATATTATGAATATGAGAAGTCATGGACCGACCATCATTGAAATCAAAATTTACCAAGTATAAATGCAAAAATTGACCTTGACAAGCTATAGCCCGACTGATACCAATGTTCACATTCATTATTGTGCCAAGAAGGATTGAAAAATGCTCAATGCAATTTCAATTTATATGATCGTAAGCCTAATCAAAAGGGAAGCTATACTTTTCGTTTTCAGTTTCACAAGCACATTTACAAATTAGAAATTAAAGAAAAAAGAAAAACACCTTAATCAAATTATTTAATTTTCAAATTTTGCTACAATCTATACGCTAGTTATAAATGACAGTCTAAGAAACTTCCAAATTTTATAACTACTATAAGATCACCCTTGCTTGCAATACAAATAGTGAAGAGGATCTCAAATCATCGATTATAAATATGAATATCATGATCTCTTTTTTTTTTTTTTTGCATAAAGTTTTGAGGTGTAAAATATGTCTTATAAATTCAAATATTTCTCTAATAAATATACTATATTGAATATTTTTGCTCAGCTTATGTAGTCAATAGAACGGTGAATATAAAATTAATTAATATGATTTTTACTTTACTACCTTTTGACTTCTAACAATATAGTCATTTTCATTCCTTGATTCGTATTAAAGCTTGATTCATATATATTTTTAATCACCCTCAAATTTATTATTTAAAAATTTTAAAATAAATAAATAAAATGATGTCAGCAAAACGTTTATTAACATTATCGACCGTTAAAAGAAACGAATTTTGTTTTATTTATTGCATGTTCACCACGTGTGACGTATTTTTAATTTAAGTTGATTTTCATTTTATTCTATATATTTATGTTTTTAAATATGAAGAACATTGTTGTTTATGGTTAAACATTAAGAACACTCGGTAGAGCTTTGGCATGTGAATTTCTTAATAACAAGACGTTTGAAGATTGGGGAAACCCATGCTATCTGAATCATAAAGGAAAAGGTATGCATTTCGCTTCATATGTAGTAGTAGTATCTTTAACATTTCATGCCCAATTTATGTTAAAATTTTCATATTATGCTTCTCATCTGAGAGCACTTTCCAAATTAGTTTATCTATCCTCGAACTCGAAACTTATGTTTTCATTTAATTTCACATAATAATTAATTCGTTATCAAATGAGAAGGTTGGAGTGTAGAACTTCCTATTATTGCTTGATGATAGTGGTTAAGTTTTCTTTCCCATTATAAGTAATGATCCTATTTCTCTCACTGCATTTTTTGTTGTTGTTGATAAGTTTGCTCCAGTAGTCAAACATGTTTATCCTCTAATTTTTCCGTTTTCTCCTTTATTATGCAATGCTTTCCGTATTTGTTTTATATTTGCCATGTTAGTTCATTGTTTACATTATTTCGTTGACTCCTTTGTGCAATGCTTTAGACTTTTTTTTTTCTTCAAAAAAACTTAAAATGCTTTAGAGGTTGATAGAGTGTAAAACAGTTCGTTTGATTATTTGCTTTTGAAACAGTCTGGCCAAATTAAAAGTCTTCTCTCTAACTTTATACTGATCATTTATCTTATTTCTATTTTAACATCATAATTTGCTGTTAGCATGGATTTAATAAGTGTAAGTGTTTGTGTTTTGAATGTCTTAAATAAATTCTTTAATCAGAATGATATAATTAGTGTTTCTTTAATTTTCTTTTTCTATCAGTTTGAAATTTTATCCTTATTTTTTTTTATTGTTATAGTCAAACAATTAGGTATAGTAAACTTATGATTGTAGTAGTTTTTGTACCAAAACATGGTGGTCGTACAATAAGGAAATTATACCGTTTGAAATTTCATTATCCTAATCCTAAGACGTGATTAAAAATTTTGAGCTTCTATTACTTATTGTTTAGTATTTAATTTCTATCATTTTCGTACATTTTATTATGGATAATATAATATACCTAGCAATTATCTAACATCTCCATGGAATTCATGTCTACACTGTTCAGTTTTATTTTACGGCTATAACTTTAACAAAATGATTCAAAATATTGATTATTTTATAGATTTGACATTTCTTCAACAATTCAGATTTACTATACAACACATATCCTGAATTGAAGAAAGTTACAGGTTAAAATTAATGCATTTGTCAGACAAAAACAATCGATACAATATCACATTTTTCTAATTTTTCTTTCAACTTTTAGTTCCGCCTTACCTTCTTGCCTGCACCGGAAAATTTATGTCTCATATGTTTCTCCTTATCCTACGCTTAATGGGAATTAAGAAATATACTTTTTCGTGTTAAGGTGAAAGTTAACATATTAGTGGTTGCAGTCCCAAAAATTTTTTTAAGTGGTAAACATAGTATGATATTCTTGTACGGTTTAAAAGAAAATATTATGTTAGCTTGATTTATTAACTCACGAGATATACATTTAGATTTTTCTAACTTGATTGTCAAATGAGGCAGGAGAAGAGATATTTTAATATAAGAAGATTACTGCATACAACTTCTTAATTAAGATTACATCACATATATTAATGAAGCTAAAGAAAAACGAGAGCACAACTTGTCAATTGTTTCACAAAAATCAGAAAAGGAAGATCCTTAAAGTTGAAAGTTTTCGTACATCATGCTCCAACTTTAAGTGGGTTAGATTGCAATTAATAAGGAGATGAGGAGCAAGTGAAAGAAAACGAAAAAATTAGCACACTTGAATTGATAAGGAGCCGAGTGCAAAAAATGTGAAAATGGGGGGGCAAAAACAGGAAGATGACTTCGTAACAACAAAGGGATAAATAAAACATTTGAAAAAGAAAAAGCTGGTATTTGGAACAGCCCATAGGAAATGCAGGCAACGGCCCCTGGTTTTCCTTTTTCCTCTGGGAAACCATCTCTATTTCTCTTTCAGCCTTGCCCTAGTAACCCCCTGTCGCACATACCACTCCCGTTTATAATCCACAGCTCTTCACTGCAACAACGACGCATCTCTTCCCATCGCCACCATCTCTCTGTTCTATTATTCCTTCTTAACCCCCACCACCCTTTTTTTCTTGAAAAAAAAATATTCCTCTGTTTTAAGACAACCCTGACTAACCTTTCCTTTTTATTTGTAATTGAACTCAGCTTTTCTCTACCCTCCCAAGTTTCCTTTGTTTCTCTCGAGTAGTAAAGCTTTCGACTTTGCTATCACCCAGATCGTAATTTTCTTTGTCTTAGCGTTTTTGATAATTCCCATCTTTGAATTACTGGTTTTTTAAACGCAATTTTGAGAATTACCCAATCGAGGTGTGTTGTGGCGGTAAATGGGGATTGAAACAAGTGTGGGGCATATCAAGAGGGAAAAGGGAAATTCAGAACTGGCGAAGAACAAGAATCAAGTTCAGGACCCGAGCTCCAATACGAGAGTAAATACGAGTAGCAGGGGAAAAAAGGGCCGGCGTCGCCTCCCCAGGAAGGGCTTGGTAGTGTCTCCGGTTCAGACGCTTTATGACACCTGCAAGGAGGTTTTTACCTTCGGTGGAATTGGAGTTATCCCCTCCCCTGAAAGCATCGAAAAGCTGAGGACTGTTTTGGGTATTTTTTTTCTCTGTGTCTGTGTGTGCTTTTGCTTCTTGTGTTTTCGATTTTGTTGGGGCTGGTCTGATTTCAATGTTGAAAATGTGATTTGACTCCGGATGGAAGAGTAGCAAAATTATTGAATTCCTTAGAATGCAGATGGTTATTAGTTAGTCTTTGCTGTTAGGTAGTTTCTTCAGGCGGATATTAATGTATCAGGATGAGCATTCTTGCTTTATACAGCGACTTGTATCTGATCTCTAGAATTGACATGTGACACCTAAGATATGTAGGTCTTGTGGTTCGGTCTATTCTGTTTATCTTGGTTTTCATTTTTTATCTGATTCGTCTACGGATATGAACTTTTTGCTTTACTGTTCAAACGAAGTTTTCAAATGATAACTTGGGGGTTGGTAATCATTATTTTCTCTTATATTTCCCTAAGGTAAAGAAAAGCATAGGTAGGTAGTCTTTTCTTTTCTCTTGCACATCCTGGTTGCTGTTTTGTAGGAGAAAGGAAGTAATCAAAAGTCAGTTCTAAAACAGTGACCGTTATATTCCTTTTCTTGTGTGATATTCGTAGTTTAGATTAATATCATAGGCTGTTACTTGCTGCATCATTGTACCTCCAATTTTCTGTGGCTTACCTATTTTGTTAAATCGGCTATGCCTATATGATCACATTCTTACCTGCATCGACATGGCCAAATACAGTATTGGAGTGCGGAAGCACAATGTAACAAGAATGCCTCATCGTAACCATATCTCCAAAGCCATTAGCAGCTATAGGTTACATATTGCAGCAAACTTTATTGTTGATTCATAAAGACTTGTGTTCTTTCTTCCAGATGGCATTAAGGCGGCTGACTTTGTTGTGAGTCCAAATATGCCATTTTTCACTCGTGGAACCCAGGCTATAGGGTACCTGCAAATCTATGAATGCAGCAAATTCTCGGTTTGTATTCTTCTTAGTGTTGCTTTCTTATTCTGTTTCATATTATTTCTATTGTTAGATTTTAGTTTGGGCTTGATAATTTCTTAATCCTAACAGATTGGCATCTTCTGCTTGCCACCCTCTGGTGTCATTCCACTCCATAACCATCCTGGAATGACTGTATTCAGCAAACTTCTTTTTGGCACCATGCACATTAAATCCTATGACTGGGTTGTGGAAAAACCTTCTGATGGTAAGCTTTATCTTTATCCTCTGTATAGGCGATGATGGTTACTAAAATTGAGAAAGGCGGGTTGAACTAAGTTGTGTCTTGGAAACAAAAGCGTAAAACTTGGGTTATCTGTGTCTCTTTTTGAGTTCTCAGTTACATCATAAAAGGTTGTAAAGGGAGTGTTGAAAGCAAGTAGCGGGCTCAAGGATCTAAAGCTTCTTTCAAAAGCTGGATGCTGCATTCTTGACTGTGATAACAACTCCACCGTGAAATAATGAAGTTTGAATTCGTTTTGTTTATCAGTATAATTGATTCAAAGTAGTATATGAATTATATTTAGAGATCTGAACAAAAGCTATTGAAACATTTCAGTAAAAATAGTCTACAACTCGGAAGATTTTTAGAATTGCAAACATAAATCGAATATACTAATTAATCCTGATAGAGTAAGCCCGATTGTCTTTTAAAAACTTGCCGTTATATAGTAAATCATGATGATGCTTTGGCTGGTGGAGTTAAATTTCTCAATGTCATTAGTCTTTGTAAGACTACAATATGATGGGAAGGTTTTAGGAAACTTATTAGTTTTGTTATAGCAGTGAAACATCCCGAAATCCAGGAACCTGAAGTGCAACAACCGGAAGTTCAAGAACTTGAAGTGAAGCAGTCTGAAGTTGAGCAATCTGAACCGAAAAAGACCAAGGTCCAGCAGCCTGGAGTTCGTTTAGCCAAGGTCAAGGTCGACTCTGACTTCACTGCTCCTTGCAACACGTCCATCCTTTATCCTGCTGACGGAGGCAACATGCACTGCTTCACAGCTTTGACAGCATGTGCAGTGCTTGATGTGCTTGGTCCTCCTTACAATGATTCTGAAGGCAGGCATTGCAGTTACTACTTGGACTTCCCTTATGCAAATTTCTCAGGTACCATCCTAGTCTGGCTCTCCCTTGATTCAACAATTTGGGAAATTCTAAATATTCAATGCACAAGTTTTTCACACAGTATTTGCCTCTGAAAATTCAGTGGATGGAGTGTCAGTGCCAGTAGAGGAGAGGGACAGTCATGCATGGCTTCAGGAAAGGGAGAAACCTGAGGATTTGGCTTTTATTGGTGAACTGTACAAAGGACCAAAAATCCGGGAGTAGTGAACCTGACTTGTTTCAGTGCTACTGCATACTCTGTCAGCAGACAAGGACTAGCGTTGTCTTTTGCCTTTGCTGTGATCTTCTGGTTTTCTTTTGGACTTTTCTTTTCGTTTTTCTAGAGGGACATGAAGCAGTAGCAACGTCTTTTCGCTCTATAGTTCCTGTATATAAAAAGCAAAAAGTAAAAAGGGGACAAAGAGTGTTGTAAGTGCACCGGAAAAGGGGTCATAGCTCAATGAGTAAATATAGCAACTTAAAAAGTGAACCTTTTTGTCATGATCATCTGTTCCCGTGACTTCCATTCTCTATAATGTTGGCTTGATTCACTCGCATTCCAGAGCTGACGCACACATTGAGTGTTGCTTTATAAGTGGATCCTGATGACATGACAGAATCTGTAGGATACGTCTGTGGACATCCCCTTAAGTCCGATGATAATGTGCTCTACATAAGAACGTTACCCTTCTGAGTAACAGTTGATGAAAAAGACATATTTGGTCTTCTCTTGCGAGCTTTCCAAATTCCCAGATGTCCCAACATTATTCTGTTGGTACTAACCAGCCCAACCGTTTGACTGGTTTTCAAAGGCTATTGTCGTGGCCTGCGTTGCCTTGCCTTGCCTCCAAGAGTTGTCTGTACGGTTGTCGCAAGCTTATACGCACAAAAACAAGTCTATTCATTAATAGTACATTCAGTTGGGGGAAAACAAAAAGATCATGGCTATTTTTTAATTTTACAATGATTGAGAGAAAAGAAAATGATAAAAATATGAAAAGGTTGACATTCCCACCTCTGTTTATCCACAGCCTTCACAGAATGGCTGATAGTAATCTATCAAGAAATGGCTGAAAAGTAAGATGTTCTTTACCTCCTTTAATTGCTCTCTTTATACAGGCATTGTGTGAAAGAATTGGAATTTTAATAATATAACCCTACCATGATATTTTGATTGATGCAAATGTTGTATTAACGTCATTTCTTTTCTTGACATGTATTCCAAAATGAGTTGTAATGTCATTTAGGTACCATGTTGTGATTTTTCTTGCATTAGTGATAAATAGGCATGGTTCTTATTATATTTATTTCTTTTATATTTTTTATTTGAAAATTATCAATACTTAATTTTAATTTAATTTTAGTTTTTATCCAAATTCTTTATATTTTAAATTTTCATAAGTTATATCATCATATAATACAAGTCCAATCATATATTTAATTGCACTTGATTAATTTATTTTTCGATTTTTGTACAATTGCATTATATTAAACCTAATTTGAATCTTAATTATAAATAAAGTGCATTTATTTAACTTTAATTTTTGTATAATCATATCTATTTAACTTTAAATACACATAATCATATTTGTGTAACTTTGTTTAATTTAATCACATCCAATTTATTTTAATTCGTATTTAGTCTTAATTTTATATTTATCTTAAATTTCATCTATTTCAGTTTGATTGAATTTTTATCATTTCTAATTTGTGTCAAATTTTTATTATATTAGACTTAACTAAAATTTCCTTTTTTAAATTTATTTTAAATAGGTTTAATTTAATTTTAATCAAACATAATTATTTATTTTTGAGAATGATTAGTTTTAATTTGCAAAACTTAATATTGTTATGGAGTTTAATTTAGATTGAATAGTTTTATAGTCTTTTTATTTAATTTTGAAAAAAAAGAGAAGAAAATAAAAGAAATAGAAGGTAAGAAAAGCTGTGAAGGAAGCATTGAAAAACGTGCGACGTGCAAAAATGGTAAGCTACAGATAAGGACAGGAAAACAGCAGCTCATTTTCGGGAGGAACATACAAAAAGTAAAAAACCAAACGACAACAAAAACCACAAGAGCAATTAAAGAAACGAAGCAGGCAAACAGAAAGCACTGGGGCAAGGTAAACAAAAAGATGAAGAAAAATAGACAAAGGGGTCATGAGGAAGGATGCTGAAAACACCAGTAGAGACGGAGTATGAAAAAGGCTGAAAATAGAGCAACATGAGAGACAACGGAGGCAGAAAAAAAGACTACGACATAAAACAGAAAATGAGGAGAAGAGCTCGGCAACAGGGAAAAGTTAAAGAAAAACTAACAAAGGGAAGAGAGAGCACCGGCTGGAAGACGAAGAGAAAGAGAGTAAAAGAAACATAGTCCAGAGAATAAACAAAAGGAATGAGAGAGATAGCAAAGAGACCCAAAAAAAAGATGCACAACAGAAGGAATGAGCATGTAAAAAACAAACACAGGAAAACACAAGGAACGGAAACCAGAAAACAACACAGCTGGAAAGAACCAGGGGACCACCAAAGTTAGAGCCAAGAATCGTGTGTAAGTTTTTTTCGTACCTTCTTACTATTCCTACTGACAAGATTATGGTCCAATTAATGTATTAACCTTTCAGCACGCACACACGTTATCGCCCATGCTTCCTAGCTTCCTCCTCTGTGATGGGCAGAAGAGATGAAGTATTTTTATATGTTTGAGTCCCTATCCTTTTTAGGGTCAGTCCTGAAATTTTGTAGGTCCGAGGTGAAAGAAAAGATGTGAGCCCGCTGATTTTAATTAAAAATAAATTGAAAAAAGTAATTCAAAATTTATTACGTCGTAGAAAATATTATACTCATCAGTACATAAAATATAATCAAACAAGATGTCTTCTACGAGCATTTCTCGATACAAAATCACTAATAACGGAGTTTAAATCAAGAGATTCAAGCACATCTTTCTCAATACATAGAGTTGCAAGACCATTC